>QTSX02003124.1:0-87935 GCA_014839935.2 Entomophthora muscae
TGGAAATTTGAGTTGACTTCTTAACCTGGCTTTGGGTGACTGGATAATTGGATTGCAGGTCACAACCCTGCTTACTTGGAACCTTGCTGGCGTGTCAAGCCTGCTGTTTCAACACTCCCCCCCCAACTGAAGGTTGGCCTCAACTGAGGGTAGGTCACCAGGGAGGTTGTCAGGAGCCCGGGCGCCATACTGTACTAACTGCTGTTTGGTGTCAGGTAGAATGGTCTTGCATTGTTTCTGTCTTGCCTTGCAAGGTCTCAGATAATCATGATGGAGAACCTTGTCTTGTTTACGTTTTTCGAGTCCTTGCACAAGTTAAGTGTTATTTTTGTTTACCTTTAGAATGATTGCAGGTCTCATCTTTTCTGGTTGTAGTTTACTTTTGTCAGTATTTATGACCCAGACTTTGAGGCCAACCTGGTGTCTGTTTTGGATGGGGATTAATGTCTTTTTTAGACGCTTTTCTTCCCTTACTAATTGATTGCTATTGGCCTGTATTACCTGGGGATCTGAGTGGGGTTAGAGTCTTGCTTGGCATTTCCAGCTTAGGCCCTGATAGTGCTTGGATGATGTTGGGCTGTATGCTATAAACTAACTTGAAGGGGCTTTTCCCGGTGAATCTGTTCACACGGGTACAGCATACAAGCAATGCAGTTGGTAGCTTCTTGTACCAGTCCTCAGGTCTTCCAGCAGTGAGCTTGGCCAGGGCTTGCACAAGGCTACCATTCAGCCAATCCACAAATTCATTGGCCTGAGGGTAGTAAGGTGTTGTCAGTGTGTGCTGGACCCCATTCTTGGTGAGGTAAACATTGGTATCTTCAGAGGTCAATTCTTTTCTTCTGTTTGTTATCAGGAGTTCTGGCTTTCTGAACTTGCTGATGATTTCTTTCCCTATGAATTGCCGCACACCATTGCCTTTATATGTTTTAACTGCTTATACCACTGGCCATTGTGTGGCAAAGTCTATTGCGGTAATGATGTACCTCTTTTTGCTATGTTTCCCTGGCATGGGGCCCCCAATGTCTAGGGCCCACACCTTGAAGGGTAATTGCGTGCAAATAGTTAGTACTGATTTAGGTGGGGTGTTGCTCTTTGCAAATTTCTCACATACTCTGCATTGTTCCAAGACTTCCTGGATGTCCCGGTATAGAGTTGGCCACAATGCTTTATGTTTGAGGAATTCATAAAGGTTGAAGATTTTTGTGTGTCCTAGGTCTCTGTGGTAACGTATGATTATGTTGACTTGCTGATGTGTGAGAATATTAGGGGTGGTAGTTATGGTGGTTTTCTTCCAATGTAAGGCCACATATACATCCACAAATAAGTGCTCTTTCTTAATAACTGTTTCTTTTATTATGTCTGTGGTGCCAGGGGGAAACCTTTGTCCTTTTTCTGGAGCACCAGGAGAGGCCAGTCTGGGTTGAACCCATTCTTGCCTCTTGTGGCTCTGACATACAGGCGTGAGAGTGTGTCTGCCATGGTGAGTTCTGGACCAGGCTTATATTTTATGAGCATATTAAACCTTTCCAGGAGTTCCATCCAGCGGGCTTGACGGCAGGATAGGTTTGCTTGGGTTTTGAAGTATATAAGTGACTTGTGATTGATCAATACCGTGAATTCCTCCTGTTGTTCCAGGTAACAACGCCATTCAACCAGGCAGTGTACAATTGCCAACAACTCTTTGTCATGTATAGGGTATTGACGCTTGCTGTCTATCAGTTTGCGTTATTTGTAGGCTACAAGAAGGAAGTCACCATCATTTTTTTATTTTCAGTACTCCCCCAATAGATGCGTCAGAGGCATCTGTTTTCATTTGATACTCCCCATCATGTTTGGGGTATTGGAGAATGGGTGCTGTCATAAGCTTCTCCTTAAGATGTCTGAAGCAAAGGTCACATTGGTGCTCTATACAAACTTGGATTTGGTGCCAGTTATGGCAGATAGGGGTGCAGTCAGAAAGCCACAGTTGGGCATGAATTGTTGTACATAGGAAACCATTCCCAAGAATGTGCGGAGTTCTTACTTGTCTTTTGGAGGTAGCATTTTACAGATAGCTTGAATATTTTGGATGTCAAGTTTAATGCCATCTTTCAAAACTATGTGTCCCAAGAAGGGTAACCACTTGCAGAAGAACTGGCATTTAGAGGGCTTGGCTAGCAGCTTGCATTGCGCCAGGGTAGTAAAGACTGCCCCCAGATCCTTGTGATGTTGTTCTACCAAGAGGCTATAGACAATAATGTCTTCCAGGTATACCAAGGTGTGTTTACCAATGTGGGGGGAAACACCTCGTTCATGAAAGTCACAAAGGTTGCCAGGGTGTTTGTCATTCCAAAGTTGAGTACCACACACTTGTATGATCTGTATTATTACAAAAGGCTGTTTTAGTAATATCTTCCTCCTTGATGCAGATCTGGCTGTAGCCAGCGGTTAGGTCAATCTTGGAGAAGACTTTGGCGCTGCTCAAGGCATCAAAGAGGTTGTCAATGAGTGGTAGTGGGTAAAATTCTTGATAATAACTTTGTTTAGGGCTTAGTATTCTGTGAATAGGCGTAGGGTACCATCTTTCTTTGCTACAAAGAATATAGCAGCACCAAAAGGAGACTGGGAGGGGTGTATAAGTCCTTTCTCTAATGCTTCCTTGAGGTAAGCACGTAGGACTCTTCTTTGTTTGGGGTCAGGCAGTAGATAGGGCGCGCCTTAGGTACAGCTCCCTTGATTTGGATGAAGTGTTGAATGTGTTTCTATGGTGGAAACCCAGGTAGAGCCTCCTTGAAGATTTCTGGATGGTGGGCTAAAATTTCACAATCCTGAGGCATAGTGGTATCTTGGTGATCCTTTAAGTGTATGATCTTGTACTGGCAGGAGTCCCAGTTGATTGCCTTGAGATTTTCCTTTTTTCCAGGGTCTCTGTGATGTGTACAAAGACGTGATTGCGCAGGAGCTGGTCCACTGAGTTGGGGTAGATCTGGTGACTGATGCCTTCATGCTTGATGGTCAACACTGAGGTTGCCCAGTCTATGTGAAGATTGTTCTTTTGTAACTAATCTAGCCCCAGCACAATATAAAACTTTGGGAAGTTGATGACAGGACCTTGGATGGTGGAGTGGAGGCTCTCAAGCATGACGGAGAAGGGGGCAGTTTCCTTTGTCACAGCAATGTGATGTTCATCAGCTAAAACCACATTTTTAATCTGCAAAGGATTAGTGGTTAGCTTAAACTTATCTACAAAGCTGCTGTTGACTAGGGTTTGATCTGCACCCAAGTCCAGGAGTTCTGAGCCTGTGTAACTTTAAAAGCAGAAAGGGTAAGACATCAGTTTATTGGGATGTCTGGTAATGGTGTAAAGTAATGGGTCTTCTGAGGGCACTTGGATCATTGGACACTGGTCCGCGTCCTCAGTTTGGTATTCATTGTTGGGCAAGTCAGGAGTTGTGTGTGGAGAGCTAGGCTCAATTAGTGCTCTCCCCAGACTTTTTCCTTGTTGAGGTTGTTTTGTGTGGCAGTGATACAAAAACAAGCACGGTTTGATCGGCCTTTGTTTCCGCTTCCATGTCCATTTGAGCCTGTGGTTTTGTGGTTTGCACTGTTATTGTTGTTCCCAGGGGATGGTTAATTGGAACGTCCAGCTGGGTGAGAATCTTTGGGTCTCTCTCTTTTTCCAGTTTGCGCCTTGTGGAGGGTTTTGGACGTTTGTTCTGCTTTCTCTGCCTTGCAATACAGACTTTGCAGGTTGGTTACTTGGTCCAGGTTTATGTGTCTCATTACATGCAGCTTTATTGTGTAATAGTACATGAGGTGTGTTGCTGGGGTGTCAAAAGCCATGTCAGAGGGGGAACATAGTCAAAGTTCATTGTAGGCGCGGAATAGCTCCTTCACTGTACCAGTCTGGGTTAGGTTCTTCACTTGGTGTATAATCATTAGTGCACTGTCCTTTTGAACAAATCTTGCCAATAAGTCATGTTTGAAAGTGTTCCAATCCTTATTAGTGTGCTCTTCATGCCACTTGTTGCACCAAGTGCCAGCATCATGAGTCAGTTAGATAGAGATCTCTGCAATCCAAAATTGTTGCAGGCATTCCATTTGGGCCAGCTTGCTTTGGGCAGATTGGATCCATGCTGTGGTGTTATTGTTATTGGCTCCAGCAAAAGGCTCTAATACAGTGCTTCAAAGTTTCTGAGCTACGTAGGTTGTATGGTGCCTTTGTTGGTTGCTTGAGGCATGGTAGCAGGTGCCTGGAAGAATCCTTGCGCTGACAGGGTGTTGAAGGCGGGGAGTGGGATCACTGTGTTCTGGTAAAGGACAAAGCAATCAGGTATTTAGCACCTGGTGTGTACAGTGTCCAGTCTAGCAGGAGGCCAGACATGATTCTATTGAGGATTTGTTGGCCGCAGCAAGTACAGGCAACAGGCAGAATTTTGGGGAATAAAGTAGGATGGGAAACCTACTTCTGCTACCAATGTTGTGAATTTGCTGTTTTAGCAGAGTTACAAAGGGAAAATATTTGGAAACTAGATAATATTATTTATTGAGAGATAGTTATTATATAGTCATTGTAAATTGTGGGTAACAGAAACATGATAATGTTGATCATACAGTGAGATAATGAAGAGGGTAGCTTGATCCTTGTAATGAGTCAAGCGCCAAAACAAGGTATCCACCATGGGGGATCAGCTTTCATTCATATTGTTTTTGGAAATTTGAGTCAACTTCTTAACCTGGCTTTGGGTGACTGGATAATTGGATTGCAGGTCACAACCCCGCTTACTTGGAACCTTGCTGGCATGTCAAGCCTGCTGTTTCAAAAACAGCAAGTGTTTCCAGGTGGCAATCCTTGGCTGCCAACTGCCTGATTGCCTTGAGATGAATGGGCTGAAGTAGGTTGGGCTGCCGCTTAGCCTTGGTGGATTTTGCAATTTGGCTGGTGTTGCTGTATTTGGTGTTGAGGTTGCCAACATATCTGGTTGTGACACCAAATTGGGATGCAATATCCCAAACTGCTATTCCCCTGTTTAAGCAGTTGAGAAGAGCTTCACATTCACTATCCGTCAACTGATGCCGGCCCTTGGCAGGTACTGTGGCATCCTGGCTAGCAGGCTCAACACAGGGGATGGGGACCTTTGTGAAGAAGGTGTGATCACGCTTGCTTGCAGTGGTGCTGTCAATGGTTGAATACATAGTAGGCGCAGATGGCTCCTCAGTTGTGGCCAATGGCTCATATGATGTATCAAAGACGCGGGGGCATGCAGGGGCAACTCTTGGATCAAGAGTGCGGGGCCGGGTGGCAACTGAGTACATGGTGGAGGTGTAAGTAACTTCAGTGTTCCCAGTAACCCTGGTATAGGAGAGTTTGATGGCAAGCCTTGAGAGTGGCTTCTGTCTGGTATTAAGTCTACTGTTCCTGGATTGAGATGTTGGAGGTGGTTGGCTGGCGCTGACGCCTTGGGAGGCCTGTGTGTTGGCATTACTCCCCTCAAGTTGGGTTCTGGGTCTATTCTTGGACCCTCTGGGACACCCTTGTAGACAGGCTGCCCCGCGGGCTGGTGCAGGAGCTGTTTGGGAATGCAATTTTTGGTCCATAAAAATAAAATAATTATATATATTTGAGATAAAATATGTATTTATTTAGATTTTCAGTTTATATTGAGAAGTTGTTTTCTCTTGATTTAGCTTTGAATAGTAACAGAATTTCTATATCTGTGATTTGAAGTGTATAATATGGTATACTTTCCTGGTTTGGATAATTCTAGAGTTTAATCACTTTTTATGTCTAAACATGGTTATCAAGACTGAATTTTTCATTTGATTTTAGTTGTGGTGGAGCTTCTTGATTTGGGTTGGTGTTTCCTAGTGTGCTTACTGTACATTAAATTTGGATTCCAGTTCCCGCAATTAATATCTGAGTTTACTAGTGGCATTTAAAAGTGATTTGAAATTTGGTTTTTGGATTTGACAATCCTGCAATTCCAAAAAACATAGTAAACTTAATGAAAATGTTTGATGAATTTGAACGCTTCAAATCTGATTCCAGTTAATTCATTTTGTCCATTGGAAACATGCAGTTTGACTTGAACTTTGCAAAGTGTCTATGAGTTCCCACATTTTTAAATATTCAAATAAATACTCAAAAAAATCAATTTAATTAAAAAAGGCCATCCTGAAAAAGTGACTCAAAATTTGGACCAAGGATTTGACAATACTGTGTTTTTACATTTAGGTTCTGAATTTACAGTATGTTGTGTTCAGCTCCTGGGGATGACATCCAGAAGGACACAGCGGGAAATCTTTATAGCAAAAAATTTGAGGTTCAAAGCTAGCCTTGGGTTAGCCTTCAGGGCAAAATTAAGGGCACATACTTTAATTTCCTAGAATACCAGATGAGGAATTCCTTTTGGCAAAAAGGAAAGGAAAAGGCTTGAAGATTATTAAAGCCAACACAAATGTGGATAAACTTGACTTTATTGGGAGAAATTATTCTACTTAAATAGTAGAAAGGGACATTGATTACTCATTAGGTAGAAAGAGTGATCAAGGGGGTCACATTGGGGTGAGGTCATACCAGGGTCAGACAAGGGCAGTTATGGTATTCCAGAATAGGTAGAGATTAGTGTAGATCCATTTACGTAAGGCAAGGAATTCCCAAAGTTGAAAGCAAAACCAACCAAATCTTTGCACATATTACTATTCAATACCATAGCAAAATAGCATTAATGGCGCAATTTACGGCACCTCCCCCTTAAGATTGGATATAGGGAGTTTATATTTGTGGAGGAATTTGGAATGAACTCGGGAAAAAGGCCGCCAGACAACAGCAGCTTCATGGTATACTCAACGCCCTTCTTGAAGGTGACTTCACAAGGTCCAACCCAGAGAGATTCAAGCTTATGGGCTTGGCCTCCAGTACAATTCTGATAATAGAGAACTAGGTCACCAACTTGGTACTCATGGAGGGGGGCTCTGGGATCATTGGAAGGCAAGAGCTCTAAAGCCTTAACTTTATAGGCAGTTGAATATGCTGTAGCCTGAATGTCAATGATTTGGTTGGTCAAGTCTTTGACATGAGCTTCAGGATTGGTAGATAAATTAACTTCAATCAAAGGGGGCCCTAAGATTGAGGGAGTTGTGGCTTCATGCCTGTATAGCATGAAAAAGGGTGACTGGCCCGTGACTTGGTATCTACTGAGTCAATAAGCAAAGAGGGCAGCAGGGAGGAACATATCCAAATTGGCATCATCAAAGAGGGTGAGTTTCCTCATTATTGACACAAAGGAGGAATTTGATTATTCAACAGTCCCGTTGGTTGAAGGGTTATACAGCGCAGAGAAGGATTGGTGTGTGCCCATAGATTCTACAATAGACGTTATGAGACAGGCATTGAAGTTGGTGCCATTGTCAGAAAGCAATACTTGAGGGCAACCATGACAGTAGAATATATCTTACAACAAGAAGTTAGTAGTGGTCTTGGCAGTTATATCTTTGGTTGCCTGGGCTTTGACCCATTTACTAAAATGGTCTACGGCTACCAAGATGAATTGACATCCAGACCTAGAACAAGGGAGGGGCCCAACAGCATCAATACTCATAGTGTGAAAGGCATGTTTAGGGGCAGTGAGTTTGAATTGATGTTGGGAAGGTTGGGGTTTTTGGAGTTGACAAGAATGACAGGAAGCAAGAACATCAGGGATTAGGAGGCGCATGTTTTCCCAATAGAAGTTTTTGCACAACCAGTCATGAGTTTTTGCTATGCCTCCATGTCCAGTATCAATGTGGGCCTGGAGGATGATTGCTATTCTCATACTGGGGCAGACGTAGGGCAAATAGGTGTTGTTGACCTTCTTGAAGAGTTGTCTATCTCAAATCACAGTATCCTTTGATAGGGCCTGCAGGGCCAAGTGGATGTATTCTGGCTCAGTGGTCAAGTAGTCAGGGTACTCTATCAACTTGTATAAGCAATCATCATCTCCAGGATGGATATCTAGGATAGGCATCTGTGACAAACCATCAGCATTCTGGTGTTGTGCACCAGAGTGGTGTACCACAGTGAAATTGTATCCTTGCAAGCGCAGGGCCCAACATGCTAACCAACCTTCAGGCTCCTTTAATTGCTGCAGCCACTTAAGGGATGAGTGGTCAGTGACTACAGTAAAGTGAGTCCTATAAATGTAGTGTTGGAACTTTTTCACTGCATGTAAAACTGCCAAGCATTCTTTTTCTGTGATGCTATAGTTCTTTTTGTGTTTGTTGAGGACTCACAAACAATATGCCACAGGTTGGTCCACGCCTTCATTGTCAAGCTGGGCTGGGATGGCACCCACAGATACTCCACTAGTGTCAGTCTACAAGATGAACTCCTTATCATAGTCAGGGTAGACAAGGATGGGAGCCTCTTTGAGATTGGCTTTTAGTGCCTCAAAGGATTGCTGTTGACTGTCAGTCTACTCAAAGGATACATTGCAGAGGAGTTGGACAAGGGGTTTGCTTAATTCAGCAAAATCAGGGATTAACTGTCAATAGTACCCCATCATACCAATAAATACTTGGACCTCCCGTAGATTTGTGGGAGGCAGCATCTTGTCAATGGCTTCCACCTTATTATTCATGGGATGTATTCCAGTTTGAGTGACCTCATGGCCCAAGAATTTGAGGTATTCTTTAAAGAAGGAGCACTTGGAGGGTTTGAGCTTCAAACCATCTTCCCAAATCTTGAGGAAAAAATCTTTGAGGTGATCCAAATGATCAGTAAAGATGGAGCTGAACACAGTGATATTATCAATATATACAAGAACACAGGAGAGCTTTAGATCCCTTAGAATAGAATTCATAGCTCTTTGAAACATAGCTGTGGCGTTTCAGAGCCCCTGGGGTATGTGAGTGGGTTCATAAAGGCCTTCCAAAGTGATAAGGGCAGCCTTTTCCAGGTCTTTTGGAGACAAGTTGATCTGCCAATACCCAGAAGCTAGATCCATAGCAGAGAAGAATTTTGAGCCTCCTAGCTGTCTGATAGCATTGTCAATCCTAGGCAACATGTACAAGTCCTTCTTTGTGAGCAAGTTTAGACAGCAATAGTCCATCACAATGCAATGGCCTCTGTCCTTTTTTTAAGGATCAACAAGGGAGAGTCCCAAGGGTTCTTAAAGGGAGCCAAGAGACCATCATCCAGGAGTTTTTTAAGCTCCTTAAAAACCTGGGCAGCCTCTACCCTACTATGGCAGTAAGGCTTGGCACAAAAGGGTGGCACATCACCAGTATCTATCTGATGAATAATCCCCTTTGCTAGGCCATAATATGCAAGTCCCAAGGCAAAGATATCAAAGAATTAGTCAAGTAAATCCAACACATCTTTTTGTTTAATGGGCAAAAATTGTGGGAATTTGTCAGCAGTGAACAGGGAGAGAACCTGAGGGTTTTTTCAGATAGATTGAAGTTGCTGAAGGTTCCAAACAGGTGGAGGAACGCCACCTGTTCTGCCCCAATATGCAGCTGTGCCCTACAACTTGGCCCTTAGATACTTGCATAGGCAAAGCAGTCAGGTTAGCTAGCAACAACTGTAAAGGCCCCTTATGAGTTTGGTCTAAGATCCCAGGGCATAGTCAAGGCTCTTTGTGGCTGAGAGACTCAGAAGAGTATAATTCCAGGAATGATTTCTCAGGTAGTTCATAAGATATCTGGGAGTTCATAATCACTTGGGAGCCTGGAGGGATGGTAATAGCTACAGGGGCAAGAAAAGTCACACCTTCCTCTGCAGGACAGGAAGGAGGAGGGGAACACATATTGTAGGAATAAGTTCTGTACTTGATCAAGAAGATACCTGTGGGGTACTCTAGCACACAAGTCTTAAGGCGTTTTTCAGGTATGTGCGGAGGTTCCTCAAAAATTAAAGGGACCTTGTATCCTAAGAGTGATAGATACCCATCTCAAAGATTTAAAATTCCATTATACTCTCATAGAAATTGCATACCAACCAGGAGGTCATAGCTTTTGTTTTCCAAAATGCCAATGGGGGATGCAATAAGAAGCTTCCCAAACCTCATTGGCAGAGCAGAGTAGGCATCAATGGCTTGGGTTTGAGCCATGCCAGCAGTACCATACAATTGAGTGTAGTTGAGTTCAGGGGCCAGCTTAAGCTTCTTCATTAGCTTGGATGATACCACATTGACTGGAGAGCCCGTGTCCAGGATTGCCTTGATCTTAACCTTTTGAATTGACACTTCCACACGGGTGGTATCTTTACCAAAGGGAGGTAAGACAGCCAGAACGTTCTGTGCAGCTTTTAACTCTTTCTTCCATTTGGCTAACATGCATTGTAAGGTAGGAATTTCCTTATACACAGTCTGCAAAGAGAGGGATACAGTTACATTCTGGAAGAGAGCTTCTGCTAGCTCAGCAGCTTCTTCATAAGAGTCCACCAAGACAGGAGGTCAATGTGCCTGGGCTAGATAAGGGCAAGCCACCATGGCCTTGGCTTCACTTGACGGCAGGCAAGTTGTAGTTGTTGTTCTCCTTGAAAAAAGCTTATAAGGGACAGACACAGTTTCTGGGACAGCCAACACAGAGTAACCAGAACTATCTTATTCATTGCAGTTGGAATCCTCAGGTTTAGAATCACTAGAAAGATTATAGAACAGGTGAAGAATAGTTGGGACAGCTGAAGGGGGAAATTCCTTGTCAGAGGGAGGATCAGGAGTAGACGGGAAAGATTGGTCAGCAGAGAGCATCTCCACCTCTAAGCTGGCCTCTCTTTTCCTGCCTACTCCTTTGGGTCACAGCCCTCTACCCAAGGGTTGGTACAGGTACGTGAGTGGTGTCCTATTTGACCACAATTGTGACATCCTTGTCTCTTAGGCTGCCCACTTGAGCCCAGAGTCACAATGCGCGGAGTACAAGAGGTGGTTCCAGCGTTGTTGGCCTTACTCTTGCAAACCACGGTACCCCCGTGGGTCAAATGCATGTCTTGCAATAGGGTCTTAATACTCTTCATGGACGTAAGAGAAGCTTGGTTGCCTTAAAGTGCAGGCACAGAAGCTGATTTACCTTTAAAGTGTTCAAACATGCTGTTTAAGCTTCACAGGGGGTTAACTGACAACTGGTGATTAACTGCTGTCCTTCAATATAGAAGCAGTCAGCAAACTCAGCCAGGGTTTCCATGGGCTTAAAGGCAATGTGCATAAATGCATCTTTATTGACTTCCAAGCTGAGATCTCCTCCAAATTCTTCAATCAGGAGGCGTTTAATGTCCTCCCAAGTGGCAATGGAAGGGAGTTTGGGGACCACAACCTCTTGGCATGTAGGATGCAAGCAGGTAAGAATATGTTTCTTTTTTAGCTTTTCAGTAGCTCTACACATAGCAGTCTTGTAAATGGTCAGGGAGGTAGCAATGTTGGAGGTTTTGGGATCAAATATCTGCTTGAAGGAAGGCTTATAGTTGGGATTGATGGACAATTAAGTGGAATGACTGTTGTCACCTGGGTTAAGGATATCAATGTGGGGGCTGCCCTCAAACTCAGATTTGGACACAGGTTGTCTAGCTCAGAGAAGTCAAAGGCTCTCTTCCAGGGTAGAGCTGTTTGGTCCACTGATATCTCTGGCAGTAGTGGCAGCAGCCCCAAGCTCATCAATCTCAATCTGTTGCACTGCCAATGTCCCAGCAATCCCATTGATACAAGTTGCCAGGGAAGTTATTTGATCAGCCCTAGGGGTAACCTGTCCATTTATTGTCTCTGTCAAGCAAGAGAGGTTCTGTACCTCTTTTTCCAGTGTGTCTTGTCTATCTGCAACAACATTTTTTACTTCCACTAGCTGATCCAAGGCAAGGGCACAGTTGACATGGGATTGGCCTTTCAATCTAGGGCAACACCCATGATTGCTAGGGGTAGGAGTGCCATTTACCTTGGCCTCCCCTTTGCCATCAGATTTGAAGGACAAATCATCAGGATCAGAGAGGTGTTGTCTCAAATATTCAATCTCTCCTTGAAAGGTAGCTACTTGGTTGGTTAGCAAGGCAATGCAAGGGTCAGGCATAGGCTCTACTGAAGGAGAATTTAGAACAGAAGCTTGAAGTTGGGTAGTGGCTTTGAGTTCAGCTATGGCTTCCCATACCTTAGCTTAAAAAGTCAGACAGGATCTCCACAGCAGGAGCGGGAGGAGTCACTTTAATAGAAGTTACTCTATCATCAACGTGGTTTTATACTTGATACAGAGTATCTCCTAACACAGCCTTATCTAAACCATATTGATGGTGCAGATGGTGTCCCCAAGTATTAACGTGAGTCCCACCCAACTCAAGTTGGGAATTAACATGCTCTTGAAATTGGTTGAGCTCAGTAACCAAAGTCTCAAAATCTTGGTGGTACTTTAGAAGGGTTGCTTCTATCTGTCCACACCACATGGCTTGGTGATAATCCAGTTTTCACAGTAGGTCCTTGATATATCCAGGGAGCAAGGAGCAAAGGGAGTTCAGCAATGAGGTTAAGTACTTCTGAGAAGCCAGCAAGTTACGCTGGTTATCTGAAATACAAGCAAAGAGGCTATAGGACCATTCTTGATAGACCATATTTTGGGCATGGTTATTTGAGACAGTGGTGGCTATAGCTTTTAATAGTTGATTCTGGGATCCTAAGGCAAGTTGATGGTGAACTAGGGCAGGTTGGATGAACTGGTTGACTAACACGCCAATAGTATCCATGGATTCTATCAACGTGGGGGAGACCAAAATCCAAAAGGAAGGAGTACAGGTCTTCAGAAGAGTACCCAGGAAGGAGGCCAGGGATAGTGTGCATGGTCACAGTGCCTGTGTAAAGGAGAGATCAGGCAGCAGAACAAGCTTGCTCATAATTGAGAGAGAAAGATGGAAGGGGGCCCAAGTAGGCCCAGGAGACAACACCATTAACATAGGAGTGGAGGGGGTACTGGTGATGTTCTCTTCTAGAGGAGAACTAGAAACTTTAGGTTGATTAGGTACTTCAAAAATGAGGGGGGAAGAACCAGAAATGAACGTGGGAATGAGGTAATTGAGGGGCTTGCAGCCCCTGTAGTGAGCACCATTTTGTTGTGTTTAGCTCCTGGGGACAACATCTAGGAGGACACAGCAGGAAATCTTATAAAATAAAGATTGGAGGTTCAAAGCTAGCCTTGGGTTAGCCTTCAGGGCAAAATTAAGGGCACATACCTTAATTTCCTGGAATACCATATGAAGAATTCCTTTTGACAAAAAGGAAAGGAAAAAGCTTGAAGATTATTAAAGCCAATACAAATGTGGATAAACTTGACTTTATTAGGAGAAATTATTCCTCTTAAATAGTAGACAAGGGACAATGATTACTCATTAGGTAGACAGAGTGATCAAGGGGGTCATTTTGGGGTGAGATCATACCAGGATCAGATAAGTACAGGTATGGTATGGTATTTCAGAATGGATGGAGATTGGAGTAGACCCATTTACAGAAGGTGAGGAATTCCCAAAGTCAAAAGCAAAACCAACCAAATCTTTGCACATATCACTATTTGAAGGCCAAATTGAAATATCATTAATGGCATAATTTAAAACACAGTACAATGATTTTAATAAAATACAAATTGATAAGAGAATATTATATTATAGTCTATTTTATTGTTAAGTATATATAATTTGGTGAATACTGGGCATCTAAATTTTACTGTCCCATAATAGAATTGGGTGATTATGCAAGAAGCCTAATGGTTCATAAAAGGACTGACATGAATCCACAATAGATCCTTTGATTCCTGTTTGAGATGCCCATAAATTAAATTTATTTCAAATCCACCTCAATTATGATTTGAAATTATGTTCTTGGATTTGATAATCCCACAATTTCATATTCATTATTTATTTTGTGTTGTCTATGATTTTTTAGTCTTACAAAATTTACCAAACTGTACCTTAGAATCCTGAATTTATTATTCATGCATCCCACAGTCCCTTGATGAGTTTAGTCTTAAGTTAGTTGAATTATTTGCAGTAGGGATTCAAAATTTGCAAACTTAAAAAAGTTGAATAATTTCAAATTAAATAAATGATCCTATTAAATATTTTATTTTTTCACTCAGTTTAGTTTCCCGAAAATGTGATTTTAATTTTGTCCTAAAATTTGAAAATCCCCCATTTCTACCATTAGGTTCTTAATTTATAGTACATATATTGTAAATTCACTTCCCCCTTTGGCTTTGGATTGTACTGTTTTTCCCTGCTGCACAAAGAAACCCCCCAAAACGCCAGCCAAATCACTCAATTCTTTAGGGGATTTAGCTCACACTGTGGATGAAAGATTTGTACTAGCTTATCCCACAGACCCTCCAGCCCTTGTTGCTCCCCCCTAGGAAGAAACACTAATTAATTTGGACTATCTATTGGCATGTTGTTGCCTGCTTTTGAAAAAAATTAAGGATAACCAATCAAAAATTGCCATATCAACGCTCACAAAGTCAAATGAATCAGAAAAAAACCCAAACCATCTCCAGCCAATCAACTGTGGTTTAGAAATTAGTTCAACCTCCTCCAGTCACCCTGGGTTTGGTCATCAAAATTTTGCTTCCATCCAATCAGGTCAAACTAAGTGATCAGATGACTAATTTAAACTTCAACATTTTTCCTTAAGTTAATCAAGGGGACTTTTAGTCCCCTGCTTGTTCATTGTCTTACTTAATGAAACTTTGGTGTTGCTTGAAATCACTTTTATTTTTGGGACTTTTTTTGGAGTCCTCTAGTTGAATTGTTAGTAAAATATTTGGTTTTATTACCTTTAAACTGTTCCTATTGTTCCTGGTTGCTTCCTCTGAGCTCCTAGTGTTTGTATTAGCTTATACGCTCCAACTTACCTGCTCACGTTTTTGAAAGTCCCATTCAAACTTAGATTTTAAGTTAAATAATAGTATATTTACTTGCTATAATCATGATTTGCATCTGCTTTCATTTGACTTTGAACCTACTTTCCCTTTTACTCATTTTAAAGGCTTTTGTGCTGCTTCCAAAGCTGTTCCCAATCAAAAAAGCTTCTACTTGGTTTTAAGTAAAACAATAACACCCCAAGCCTCCCTATAAAACTATAGCTTCTAGGCCCAGATTTGCTCCCAAGTCTCCAAATTTCCTGGAGAATTTGATAATGTTGCTCCCTGCGCTTAAGTTTGGGGTGTTTTCCTTGGCCCTGGCCCTATTAATTATTTGGTCTACTTTCTCAGATCTTTGAGACCAAATGTCTTCTTCTGCACGCTCAGTAGAAGAAGATCCTGCCAGAATCTTGAATCTTCCCAATCATCTCCTCTCTTTAGCAGAGGTTCTTATTAAGAGCCTGACTTGTGATGATCTAGATCTTTACTCCCCTGGTTCTGCCCTGAGCTCTCCATCTTCTGGGTAAACTCCTGTGCCTCCCCTTTCCCAGTTGAAAAAAGAAGTTCCAGCTTGCTGCAGGCATCTGAGGATCTGGAGCACTTTCCCACATGTACTCCTTGGTTGCTTACTGGTCTGGTGTTAATGGGGTTTAATGCCTATTTTTCTCAACTATCCTCTGGGGCCTCTCTTTGGTCCCCCTTTAGAGGGCTGTCCCAGTAATCCACTGGGCAGCATCTTGGTGGTTTGTCTCACCAGGATAGGAGCCAAAATTAGTTAGTTCAGCCCCCCTCTCTTACACCCACTATATCCCCTTTGCTCTTGGCTGTTGTCTGCCATAAGCTCTTGGCACTGTTAAGTATATACTTCTGGGAAGTATATAAAACAAGATAAAATGGAAAATTAATAAGAGAATGATACTTTATTGATATGGATTTAGAGGATTTTATTCAACCTTGCAAGTCAAGGATTTAAGCTTTTGTTTGGCAGCCTGTCAGGCTACCCTGTGGCTGGCGGAGCTGTCAGCAAAGCTGCTGATGAGCTGCCAGATGAGCGGTAGCTCAGCGCAATTGGAGGGCCTTGCCACTGCTGGCTTTGAGCAGCCAGCTGAAGTATTCTCCATCACGCTGTAAGGGAATTTAAAGTGAAATTTAACGTAAAAATGGATGTAAAGTTACTCCAGCAGTAGATAACGCTGCCATTCAAATTTGACAAAGCCACAAGGTAACCCATGTCCACTAATACTAATCCACTAATATTAACCCTAGCCACTCCAATAAAGTGCCATGGCTACAACATCAAGTTTGATCAATAATAAAGGCCATTGAGGTAAGCCTAATTTATTACTAACCACTATAGAGATCCAAGCCTTTTCAACCAAAAACAAACCAATCAAAATGATCATAAGGTAACTTTTAATCCACTCTTCAGATTGCTAACCTTAATCAATCATATATATTTTTGTCCAACCTACCTTGATCAAAGATTCAAGTTTACTATTTCACTCAGTAACTTAAAAATTTTAAGCCAATTTAAAGTAAGCTAAAGCATAAAGGTAAAAATAATCAATCAACCCAATATAACTTTAAACAGCAGTCTCTAAATTTTTATTCAAAAGATAGTAAAAAAAGCAATCAAGGTGGCCAATTCTAAATTTATCTCATTTTGACTAAATACCTTATATTATGATAGCTAGATTCAAATAATTTTTTCTCAGAGCTGATCAGCTCAGACAGATAATCAGAATTTTTTATTCTTTTATTTTAAAAAAAATATAAAAAACTCCTTAAAATATACATTTTAACAACCTTTAAAAAATTCATAATTGTCTACTTTGTATTGTATTCTAAGAAAATAACTTTACCAGAATAAACCCTACTCCTTACTTAAGTCTATATCTAAACCAAAATAAAGCATGTTTCTTCCAATTGATTGAAGAAAAGCCAAAACATTTAAAATATAATAAAATTTTATTTAGTTTTGATTATACATTATCTTAAAGATATCTTAAAGACTTATTCTGATATAATAATCTAATATACTAATTAGCCTTATAAATTGATGAATAATAAATCTTATTTTAATAATAGGTCTGATGACTAGACGTGATTCATACCACTTGAATATTCCCATTGAAAATCTTACCCAGGAAACTCTTTTCCACTTTGTGACAGACCTTTCTGCCAATCCTACCCAAGATCCAAAAAATATCAATATTTTTTGTATCAAGTGTCTTTTATATTATACCTCTATCAAGGGTCTGGATGTACAAGCATTCTGGCTACTGCCAACCTACTTAACATCCAGCCATCCCCCAATTTAGTCCCCTCCAATATACCGTTTGACATACCAAGAATGGTAACCAAGCAATATCACATGATGATCCAAGTATCCAGTGGCTCAAACCCATCTAGCACATGATCAACCCCTAGGTTTGATCCAACTAAATCCTTGCCACAGCCAAGTCTATATAAGTCTAAAGTATTATCCAATAAAATATACTTCTCTTCTTTCTTAATTCCATATTTGAAGCTTCCCCAAAAGGCGCTCCTTATCACTGGTAGCAGCTACGGTTTTTTTACCACGCCCATGAGAGAGAAAATGACTGACCAAAACCCGCCCATCTTTGCTCATGTACTCAACCAGGCCACATCCCAGGATACCTGGAAGACATACTTCCACGCCCACAACATCAATGAGGATATACCTAGTGGATGCACCGTACTCAAAGGTTGGTCATGCCCAAAGCATGTGCCAAGATAATTCAATACAGTTGCTCTCTTCAACCACAAACAAAGCAATACCACCTATCACAGGTGAAGTTATCAACACCAAGTACATTGGTATCAACAAGTTCTTTGGTAAAAACAAAGAAAGCGTCATCAACTGGCTAGACCACACAGCCGCCAAACTCTGCGCCAGCCGTATTTCCCATGAGAAATGGGTCTAGGAAGCCAGCAAGCGCCTGTACAAGGCTGCATCTAACTGGTTTGTCACCTGAGTCAGCTCATGAACTGATAACCAGCTTGACAACTGGGAAGAGTTCAAAGCAGACATCACACATAATTTCTGCATCACCAAATCCCTCCAAGACATTGCAATACAGCTCAGTGATCTTCCTCAGAAGACCACTATCGCAGCTTACATCAACAAATTTGAGGAAATACATTGCAAGATCCAAAAACCAGCGCAAGCTGACAATGTACACACCAGAGCATCATTCATCAACAGAATGAAACCCTCTGTTGCTGCCCTCATCTGCCCAGAGACAAATACCTCCATGCCTGCACTCATTGCAGAAGCCAAGTGTGCTGAAAAATGCGCAAACATGGAATATGCTACACGCAACAGCAATTACTCCTCAAACGGCAATGGCAGAGAAAACTCCAATGGCAATAAACGCCAAAATACCAACCATAGCAACAGCAACTCCAATTACAACAATGGCAATTGCAGCCAAAGCACAAACTGCTCCCATACCAAGAAAGAGGACACTGCCAAAGTTAACAATGCTGAAATAGCAACCTGCTATGAATCTGACCCCACATTCTCTGACCTCAAAGGTCTCAAAACAGAGGAACAGGGAAAAGAGGAGGGGGAACAGGCTTAAGTGCCCCTGTCTC
This sequence comes from Entomophthora muscae, assembly GCA_014839935.2. Lineage (NCBI taxonomy): Eukaryota > Fungi > Entomophthoromycota > Entomophthoromycetes > Entomophthorales > Entomophthoraceae > Entomophthora > Entomophthora muscae. The sequence goes on from QTSX02003124.1 coordinate 18,460, forward strand.
CCCCCAAATTGACAAGAAATTGTACCAAGGCACGAACTTTTCTACTTGCATTCCCCGTGTCCTGCAGTCCTCCATTTTTATGAACTTAAAAATTAAAGATTGCTCACAACTTCTCTTCTACCCATGCACTTACAAATCACATACACATAAAATTTTATTTGACTCTGGTGCACAACACACTATAATTAGCAAACCTTTTTAGACCAAGTACAAAATACCAGTTGTCAAATCCAACTTCAAATACGCCAGAATGGCAGACACATCAAAGTTTCTACTTGAAGGAAAAACAACTCCCTTCAGAATTGACCTCCAAGGCATACAAAAGTCCATCAAAGGACTTGTCATGAATAACATAAACTACAACATTGTAGCAGGCATAGTCTGGTTCACCTGAGTGAACCCCAGTGTATGTTGGAAAACAAAACCATGACCACCAAACGCAACAGAGTCAAATTTAACATCCTCAAAGAACCTAATGACCTCATTCTAAGAGACACAGTATTTGTCCAGGTCATAAACCAAGATGACTCAGAACATCTGTGGTGAAACTCATCACCAGTTGGTTGCTTTAATTATGATCATCATTGGGTACTTCTTGATTGTACTAGGATCCTGATCTCCTTCTAATATAGTAGTTGTTCTTGTTGATTATGATTTAAGCTAGGCGCTGGATCATCATTTCAAGTCCAACTAGCTTCCGGATTGTTTATCCACCCTGGTCCTTGGATTGGGACTCCACCAACTTGCTTCCGGATTGCTTATCCACCTGCCTTGGTTCTGAATTAGGACTTCACCAACTGGTTGTTAATTCTATCAATTAATACAGTTCACCAACTGCGTTACAAATGACTGACTTCCCCATCCTTGCGCCTCTGCAACCCCTTGTGCCACTGGGGCTGTTTCCATCCTCCCTCAATTGTTTTGTCAATCCTTAATGGTTTGATATTCCTTTCCTCTCTCTCAACCCCCAAGCAATGACCAACTTACCTTGAGCTATCAATTAAGTTGTAGTATTTAAACCCCTCTTCTTTTTTCTCAATAAAATATACATTATACCCCCCTTATATTAGCCATACCATTGATTACTTTGTTGAGTGTATAATCTAAGAACTGCAAAGGCTAGTCTCCTCCCATCAACTAAACTTCTAACTAAGCTTGACTAGAAGTCACTTGTTGAGGATTTGCTTTTGAATAGTTGCTGTTGCTACTACTCTAAACCCTTTGTCATTCTCTAGGCTTGGACGCTTTTGTACTACCAACTACTTGTCTGGTTTCCAACTTGTAAAGTACTAAGGTCACCAACCAACCCTTTGACTATCCCCCATCACTGTAGTAAGAGTACCACAACATCTAACCAAAGATAGTATCCTCTATATAATGAGGTACACTGAATTCAATAACATACAAACACAAAATATCCAATGCCAAGAACTTGCAGCACTCCTAAATGAATACGCTCACGTATTCAAAGAGGAACTCACTGAGTTACTCCCCAAACAGGAGGTCAAACATTTCATTGACTTATGCAAAGCCATGCCAAACCTGCACCCCTCTACAGACTCTCTCCCATGGAGATCAAAACCCTCAAAACACACATTGAAAACAACTTAGCTAAAGGCTTCATCTGCCTGTCTGAATCCCCATGGGGGCAGCATTATTCTTTGTAAAGAAAAAGGAAGGCACTCTACGTCTAGTAACTGACTATAGAGATCTCAATGCAAGCACAGTAAAGAATAAATACCCTCTGTCACTTATAGAGGATCTGTTTGCAAGACTCTCAGGTGCCAAATTTTTCTCCAAAATTGACCTCACCTCAGGGTACAACCAGGTTGAAGTAAAGGAAAAGAACATACCAAAAACTGTGTTCTGTACGCAATTTGGATCCTTTGAATGTAGAGTAATGAACTTTGGGATGACCAACGCTCCTGTAACGTTTGTCACCATGATGAACCAAGCACTAAACGGTCTCTCAAATACATTATGCTACCTTGATGATATCATCATATTCTCAAAAACCAAAGAGGAACACCTCACACATGTCCATGAGACACTCAATTGAGTCACAAAGCACAAACTTTACTCAAAACCAAGTAAGTGCCAATTTATGGAAAAGGAACTCCTGTTCTTGGGCCACATTGTCTCTGACAGTGGCATCAAAGCAGATCCAGAAAAAATTAAAGCCATAAATAATATTCAATGCCCCACCTCTGTTAAACAAGTTATATTCTTTCTCAGTATGGTAGCTTACCTAAGGAAATACATCAAAGACTGCAGAAAACTAACTGCACCAATCAATGACTTAACCAAGGGTAATGCCAAAAAGAAATTTATCTGGACTCCAGAATGTGACAAGAATTTCCATTTATTAAAACAAGCTCTGATAAAAGCACCAATCTTGCAATACCCTAATAATAACAGGTGCTACAAGCTCAAGTCAGATGCCAGCAACACCGCCATTGGCGCAGTCCTGTGCATCTGCCAGCCAGGGCAGCAAGACTTCCTACCAGTATGTTACAAAAGCAGAAAACTAACTAATACTGAGCAAAGATACCCAATACACAATAAGGAATTGCTAGCAATATATCATAAATGCAAGAAATGAAGATATTATCTGGAAAGATATTTAAACGTCTGAGTACTAACTGACCATAAATCCTTAATCTATTTCAAAACTCAGAACGCACTTGCACAGCAACAAGCCAAATGGATGTCCTTGCTGGAAAAGCTTAACCTGGACATCCAGTACAAAAAGGGGGCAGAGGTGATCATGGCTGATGCTCTCTCTAGACTATGTCAGTCTAGAGAGGATCACCCTGACCACCTGGACCCTGACTGGACAAACCTGTACAACGCTGAGTATAAAACCAAAGGGAAAGACCCCTCAACACATCAACTGATCCATGACACATTAGTAAGAAACAAAAAGTACTTCCATTTATCAAATGGCACAGTATACCAAATTATTAATGACAAACTATCCTGTACATCTCACTTGCACAAAGAGTTGACACCATACTAAGACATCACCGCCTGCTAGGCCATACAAAGGCTAACAACCTATACCTCACACTAAAAGAGATAGTATGGTGGCCCAACCTCAATCAGGATATAGTTGATGTTCTGAAAAATTGCACAGTGTGCAATAAATACACCAGTACAAAGGCTCCTCAGCCAACAGTCAACCCGGTACCAGACCCTGAACCATTTAAGGTTTGGGGGCTAGACGTAGTGGGCCCCTTCCCAGAAAAAAATACAAACCAAAATTTCTTAATTGTAGCTATTGACTTTGCCACACACTGGCCCATTTGCTGGGCAACAAAGGACCACAAAGCAGAAACCATCAACTGTTTTGTTAACAAAGCAATCATAGTTGACTACGGCACTCCAGACTACATCATAACTTATGGAGCAACAGAATTATCCGGTCACAAAGTAAATAACAACTTGAAATACAAAAACATTAAACACTCCACAACCTCTCCATACAGGCCACAGGCCAACAATAGAATGGAATGCCTAAACGGCAGCCTTATCAGGACCCTAGAGAAAATAATGGATGGCAAAGCCAAAGACACATGGCCACTATACGTGAAACATGCATTATTAGGCTCCCAAGTCTGCACCAACCAAGGGACAGGCTATTCACCATTTGAGTTAACCTACAGGTACAAACCAGAAATAAGCACCCGCAACAAACAGCCCTACATAAATATCCCCCCAGGTAAACCTCCCACAGTAGAGCAAGCACTGAACCTACAACACATCTGCCTCAAAGCAAAAATAGCTGGAATGAAAAGTCTCAAGACACAAAAGGTAACCTCCACAGAGGAACCACTTCCCATCAACTCTGCTTTCTGGATTCTAGCTGGCAACAGAAAGAAACTAAACTCAGTACATAGGGGACCAGGAAGAGTCATCAAATACAGACCAGAGCACAACACTTCCCTAGTAAAATTCTAAAGTGCCAAAAACCCAATTATCAAGAAATACCACAGAACCCGTCTCTGCCTCAGTAAAGGAGAACACTTGACCAGACTGGTTCCAACTAGCAAACAGCTCCAGGAGCATCAGGCGGCAGTTGTTAAGACAACGCCCCCTCCTGATGCACCAGATTAATCCCTTAAGGGGAGGTGTTGAGGGTCTGGATGTACAAGCATTCTGGCTACCGCCAACCTACTTAACATCCAACCATTGCCTGATTTAGTCCCCTTCTAATATACCGTTTGACATACCAAGAATGGTAACCAAGCAATATTACCTGATTGTCTAAGTATCCAGTGGCTCAAACCCATCTAGCACATGACCAACCCCTAGGTTTGATCCAACTAAATCCCTGCCACAGTCAAGTCTATATAAGTCTAAAGTATTATCCAATAAAATATACTTCTCTTCTTTTTTTAAATTACATATTTAAAGCTTCCCTAAAAGGTGCTCCTTATCACCTCTGATTACTTTCAAAGTCTTGCTACTAGAAGAAGACAAATTCAAACCTGTCAAGCTTGCCAACAATTTAAGAATTTGGAAGCAGCACAACAAGGACAAGATATAGCTGAAACTTTACTGGATCCAGATGCCTTTTTTAGGAATTGTCATACCTGGATCCCACTCAATATTGGGCGCATGTCTGAGATCTGTGCACACTATTCTGCTTTGCAATGGGCTTGCAAAGGAGTTTGTATTGCAACTCCTGAGCGTATTAAATTTATAGCATGCTGCAATGATGGTACCATACAACTTCTCCCTTTAAGAGAAATCCCCCCAGCCTTAAAAAACTTATATACTGAAAACATTCCTCATGCTGTGGAGTTTTGCAATAATATTTGGCAGTATAAAGCAACTTTTGCTATGAACTCTTTGTTTACAGGCCAGGATTTGCGCCTTGGAGCCAATGCCCCATATGTCCATTTCAAATCCATGGAGAACTTTATCATTGCCAAGACCAAGTATTGGCTACCCCTGGCACTGACCCAAGCTATAATCAGCTCTATTTTATATACCCAGAGCTTGTTTTTGAGATACACCAGGGAAGAAATTGCCAAAGCAATCCCTTCACTCTACAGCTACTTGAAGAGTTGCTTAGGGAGGTTAACCCCTTTATCCCACTTTATCAAACAGCCACTGAGCTGATAGAGGATTATGTTAATGAGCATCCTGATGGGGTTTCTTACCTTCAACTAAACCTAAATTTAATGGTTGAATCCAGCACTAACCAGAATGTTTATAATCTGCCTGAAAGAGCTCAGATTGCAGCTCTTTTACCTCCCAACTTTTCAACTTTGGAGGCTACAGATTGTAACTGTTGCCATGTACTTTTGCACAACTGCAATTGTACACTTACCTGTATTGATCCTTCTGTAGCCATTTATATGCTTACACATTATGTCCTTTTGTTTCCAATGGGGGATTTAGGCTATCATTATGGCCTGGTACATGTTTGCAATAATCCTACTGCGGCAGAAAACGTAAGCATCCGGGAGTACTGTTGCTACCGCATCTTTTTACAAAATACTCAGCCAAAGGTGCTCTTCTATGCCTGCTGCCTTTTTCAACAATTTTTGGTTGATGCTTGGGCCTCATGTGATATGCTCAGACTTTGGTATATTGAGAACAACCAGCACATCTTCCAAGCAGAGGTCTATAATACAATGACCTATTACTATACTTGAGCAGATGCTGAATGGAACCCTGATGTTATTGGACATTGCTTCATACTTCCCTCTTCACATATTGGCTCACACCGCCATATGCAGCAACTATACCAAGATGTTATGGAAATTGTCCAAAATCTTGGTAAACCTACCTTATTCATCACCTTCACTGCCAACAGTGCTTGGAAAGAGATAACTGATGATCTTTGGCCCACAGAAACAACCATGGATTGCCCATATTTAGTTGCCAGTGTATTTTATATCAAAGTTATACAGCTTATCTGTGATATGGAGCAAGGCATTTTTGGCCCTTACCAAGCTCACTTTAGAATTATGGAGTACCAGAAGTTGGGCCTCCCACATTGCCACTGTCTTCTTTTTTTAAAGTCACAGAACAATTTCTACCAGCAGCCAGAAAACATTGATCAGCTTATTTGGGCTGGGATTCCTGATTGCATGCTTGGTCCTGAACACAATGTTCTCTATGATATTGTGCTTAGTTGCATGATTCATCTCCCTGTGGTGCACTAGATCCCAATGCATGTTTCATGGGTGATTTTTCAAATAGCCGCCAGTGTACCAAATATTTTCCAAAGCCCTTCACCCCGGTGACTACCATTCTAAAAAATGGTTATCCTAATTACTGCTGTTGTCAACCAGATTCATCTTGCCCTCCTAATTTTTATGGCCAAAAAAGATTGAGATTGACAATAGCTGGGTTGTACTGTATTGCCCTACCTGTCATGGTAGATTCCATAATGCTGGTTATTGTCTGTCCAAGTAAGAAGTCTTGGAAGTCCAGAAAACCTGTATCAAAATTGACCAAGTTAACAGATTTAAACCAAACAGTTGATTGAAAATGGGTCACGGCTGCTCCAGTCTGCCAGCTGAAACCAGCTCCCCCTTTCAAACTGACGTTGATAAATTGACGTAATATGAGGGTCACCTGATATGAGCTTGTTAATCAGTATGGTTGTCAGAGACTAGTCACACAAGGGTTTTTTGCAACCTGGACTAGATACTTACTTAGCAACGTAGAAGGAATAGGAGATCAAGACTCAGGTGGTATTGCTTAGTCAATTTTTCTGATATATATTGAATAGTTTTCCCTGTTTCAACTCTAAGAGTTGAGTCCTCCTAAATTTACTCAATAAAAATCAATTATCCCAAGTTCTAAATTTTAAATTTTAAAAATGCATCCTGTGATTGGGCTGTTACGGTATATCCCATACAATCTGATTCTGAACCAAATCATTTCAGGAAGATGGGGCCCAGCATCTGAAACTTTGTTGTTAGCGCCTCCAAATGTCAATTTCATGCCAGCCAATTTTGTAGCTCCTCCCCCCATTCTTGAAACTGAACATTGTGTCCCTTCTTAATGCCCAGAATTCTACACTGAAGATGCATTGATGCTTTCCCAGGTCATTTATCTTGGTTTAATCTAGTTAGGACTACTGGTTCTACTTAATCCTGGAGTTACAATTGGAAATTTCACAAAAAAATATCTGAAGCCTGTTGGTGGTTAATAATCAATTCTATGTGGATTTGGGTGGTAATTCCCCATCATTTAGAAACGGCTTCATATTATTCAGTGATTTACGTCACACTATCCTGTCCTTAAAATACAAAGCTCATATCAATGTTGAGGTCTGTAATAATCTCAAGTCAATCAAATATGTGCTAAAGTATATTTCCAAGGGTGAGCATATGTATACTTCTACACTTGAGGGTCATCAGTCCCTTGCTCAGGTTGAAACTGCCCACCCTTATGCCCAAGGGAATGAGGTTAAACATCATCTTTATGGTCACTATATTGGACCTCCCAAAGCTGTGTGGGAGCTGATGGAATTCCCTCTCCACTTTATGTATCCCTCAATAATCTGCCTAGCAGTTCATGCTGAAGATCAGCAGATGGTTTACTACAGTAGTTTTAAAAGCTATGGCAACAACCAAAAATACCTCAGATTTAAACAAAATCCAACTCTCAGGTTAAAATATATACTCTGTTAACAGGGTTTATTGGCGTTAATGGGCAAAATGAGTCAACACAGCAACAAAGGGCTCACACGCAAAGAAAAACCATTCAAAATAAAATCTGAAATACATTGATTCACAAACAAAATGGTGTGAGTTGACTTTTGGTGTACATATGTTTACTATGTGAATCAGTGACAAAATACACCCAAGCAAGGTGAGTCAAAACTCAAAAAAACAAAACACATTGGCAACTCACCATGTAAATAAAATCACTCACACAATGTGTACAATGGATTGTAATCATGAATGATATCAAGGTATCTAAAATAAGACCTGAGATCTGAAACATAAATTTTAAGAATATTGTGTTGGGTGTTTGAATTTGGCAGTAAAATCTAGGAAAATGGGTGGATTTTTTTTGAGTACTCTTTAATGAGCATTGTAAAACCAAAAACAACTAATGAAGAAACAAAAAATCTATAATTGGGATATTGGGTGGAAAAAATATTAATTTAATATCCATATTCAGATAAAAACAAAAATTAAAAATAGGGAGCAACTTAATTGAATATTTATTTAATATTTTAGTAAATTTTCAAAATGCAAGGAACACAGCAACAGACTACCATTTCACCCATTGTGCACTGCAGTTGTGGTTGCCCTTGTGGGTCAAAGAATAGAGTTAGTGCAACCCAAGTGCCTACTCAAGGAGGAGACAGGAGAGGAGAGTTCCATAGTGACGCTGCACTGACACAGCTGGTTCAAGGAGTACAAGCTACTAGTATGCAGAGCATAAACCCTTGGGTCCCCAAGCTGACCTGGAAGCCAACCAAGATCACCACTACAAAGAAAGTTAGAAACAAGGAGGTAGAACTTACTTTGTATGTGTTTGACGTTGTATACTGGCAAGAGTTGGTCCTGTCAGCCATGCTGGAGAAGGTAAAGCCTGTACTTGATACTAGCTAAAAGCCCTACGTCAGTGATGGCAATCAGGAGGATGACAAGGAGCCCAAGTTCTATCAAACCAATGAGGGACAGTTAGTGCTCAAAAAGGTTGCAGCCTTCTACAACAAGGTGCCCATGCCTTGCAAGCCTGTCACCTATCAGGATCCCAGTTCATCTGAGCCTACTAAGCCCACTCAGAAGCGCATCCCAGATATCAAACACATCATCCTGATCAAGCTAATGTGTGAATCTGGTGACTACAAGGCGGCCGCGGCCATTGTTGGAGTGGATCCCAAGTACGCCAGCAAGACCTTCCACAAATTCATCAATACTGGCCGTGTCCTTGCTGCAGACAAATCCTTGCGTGTTTCTACCATGCTCACCAAGGAGCACAAATGGGCAATCTGCCAGTGGATAACCCAGGATTGCCATCTTGAACTGGAAAATATACAGGCCATGGTCAAATCTACTTTTGGGATTGAGGCCTCAATTTCCTTTTACTACCATCTGGTGAAGGAAATACAATTTTCTTGGAAAAAGCTTGGGGTATCTCCCTACAACAGAAACAGCCCAGCCAATGTCAAGACCCTGAAAAAATACGCAGAGGCATACACTGCCCTCAAAGCCAAGAAGACAGTCAAATTTTACTATATTGACAAATTAGCATTTGCCTTGTCTATGCGCAATGCATATGGCTATGTCCCCAAAGGCTCCAATGACGGGATGGCTTGGTGTGCTGCAGTTTGTGCCACAGCCTACTTGATGATGGCTCTCCTTGGTCCAAAGGGGGTCGAGCTCTACCAAATGATATTGGGTTTGCATAACAGCAGGACCTTTCTATCATTTCTCAGATTGGTCCAGGAGCACCTGAGGCGCATGATCCTGGGCTTCACCAATGTCATTGTGTTGGACAATGCTGGTCTCCACAAAGTGGCTGACATTCTTGAAGAATTTTCATCAATTGACACCAGCATTGCTGTGAGCCCCCAGCAATTGACCACGGCAAATTTGCGCCTTCTCTTCCTCCCAGCCTATTTTCCCTTCCTAAATCCCATCAAGGAAGTCTTTGGGTGGCTCAAGCAAGTTGTCAAGCAAGGAACCCCAACTGGGACCAAGGACCTCTTTAACTTGCTGCAGGCCAGGATCCACACCCTCCCAGCTGAGACTGTGGCCAAATTCTATGGCCATGCTGATTTGTTCATCCCCACGTGCCTAGCCAAACAGCCAATCAATTAAAGGCTTAGTGTGCCCAATTTTTTTATATTCTCTAATTTACTATTCAAGATTTATTAATTATCATTTTATATTTAGATGTTTCCACGCCTGCAATCACATTCAGAAGGACCATCAATAAATGTAATTAATTTATTTATTTTATTATATATTATTTTACTATGCCATCTGAGGTAATCCCAAACGCTTGATACTGGATTACGCAAATAGATTTATACCACTTTTGTCAAATAAATATAAAATAGTCTTATAAAAATTAAACGTAAAATGTACAAGTTGGAATTTATTTTATTAACGTATTATTTTATGCTTTTATGAAACCTGTTTCTGCAATATATTTTGCAAAACTGGTTTGCTGAAATAAGAATTAGAAAATTTTATTATAAAAAAAATAATATGAATTTTAATGAAATTTATTAGAAGAGAGAATTTATTGCAAACGCCTGTAGTGAGTTCTTTTGTATGTACCCACCCCGCAATGGAGGTGGCGCACAACCTCCACTGCCACACCATGGACAGTGGATATGCCCTTATTAAAAAACTCCCTCCTGCTGATGAAGGGGAGTAGGGTTAGGTGCAAACTGAGGAGCAGATTTTCAGGCAGGGCTGCAAACCTGTAAATCCCTGCCAGGACCAGGACGTCTTGTATCACGTGGTCCACTGAGTCATATCTGGGGGGACCTTCTTCCCGTCAAGTGCAAACTGGGCCTTGTCAATTCCCAGAAGGACCCTGTCTAGATCCTCTACGCTGGCGCTCATCCCAAAGAAGAAAAGATACCCAAGGTAAACCACCAAGTGAAGCCTTTGCCCAGCAAAGGCTTCTGTGAACTCACATAATTTATTATAGACTGCACTGATCTTCTTATTGTGCCTGGTCTTTGCAAAGGTAAAATACATTGCCAAGGGAAGCCCTGTCTCATCTGCACTCCAGGCTAGCCCAAAGTCCGCCAGGAGGATCTTAGTTTTCTTGACGGCTGTTGCGTCTGGAACAGCCAATTTCCTCACCGTGCACCTGAAGTTGTCCAGAAGGTAAGATAGGGTATGCTCCAACGGGAAGCAGAAACAAGCAGCTGCATCAGCCTGGCCCATCTCTGGTAAATTCTTGAATGGGAGCGTTGCCAGGACGTCCCAAACAAGCTCAATAGAGTTTACACAGTAAACTCCACTGAGGTTAACTGGGTCCAGGCGGACCAGTTGGGCATCCTTGTAGGCAGTAACTGCCCACTTGGATGACCTCTTGCCATGCGTCAGCCCAGCCAATGCCTCTCTGCAACATAGGAAAGGACCTGTGGATGCGGTCCTCCAGCTCCTGCAAGACAGGGGGGACAGATACAGCTGCTTGGCCACATGAGTGGTGTAGTTGGCGTAGAATATGGAAGGGACAAAGGGGACCAGGACTTGGTGGAGTTCACCGTCTATGTTCTCTAAAAAACAGGTAAGTATTTGCAAATTTTTATTAATTTAATTTTTTATGTTACCTTCTTGTGTTTCTTCCTTGCCTGCAGCCTTGGCCGGCTTGGCCATTCTTGGCGCAAGAAGTTGAGCAGGCAATTCAGTGTCCTCTTCTCTGGCACGCTTGGCAGGTTTGAGATGTTCATACATCTCCAGGTTGTCAACCCAAACAGACAGCGCAGAAAGATTGTACACCTTAAACTGGAGGCCCTCGACCACTGTCTTCTGGATGTTGAGAAGATGCTCAATGGTCTTCTCAGGGGTGTCTGACATTTTTTTCATTAGTGCCTTTGCAGACACCTTGTCAATTTTGTCCCCAGTGAGGACAGCGGACTTAACTTTGGCTTTGACCTTGCAGTCAATGTCTTTGATTTTGGCAATTGCCAAGTTGAGGTCTTTGAGTAGTTTTTCAAGTTCTCTCATTTGATTTTTTTACTAACCTTTTTATATGTTTTTATAGCTTTTGCCCCAATAAATTCTGTATTATTTTGATACTGTTGCCTCTTTTTTTATTCCTTTTTGTTTTCCCATCTACTACATTATCCCATCTTTTTACCCATTTTGTATATGTTTTACACTCATCTCAATATGTGTTTTTTGCTTTGTGTTGGCATTGTTTCCTTGATTACCATATTATTTTTGGCGCTTGACATAGCCCCTTGTGAAAATATTAACAACAATTTGGTGATCAGCTAAATTTGAATTAGAAAATTATAGTGTTAACTTGTTTTTAGATAAAGTTGTTACTGATCCAAATTCAAAACCTTAATGATAAACTTTAAGCCAATCAGGAGCCAAGTGATAAAGTGATTGTTGTGACATAAAGGGTCATTCAATAATTCTTTGGTGCATGTGCGCTAATTAATATGATTGGCTGGATGTTTTGCCATTGTACGCCATTGCCGCTGTGGCAAGTTGTCAATGAACTAGTGCCCAATCAGCTGCTGGGTTAGCACTAGTCCACCAACAACTTGCCACAGCGGCAATGGCGTACAATGGCAAAACATCCAACCAATCATATTAATTAGCGCACATACACCAAAGAATTATTGAATGACCCTTTATGTCACAACAATCACTTTATCACTTGGCTCCTGATTGGCTTAAAGTTTATCATTAAGGTTTTGAATTTGGATCAGTAACAACTTTATCTAAAAACAATTAACACTATAATTTTCTAATTCAAATTTAAATGATCACCAAATTGTTGTTAATATTTTCACAAGGGGTTTGTTTAAGTGCTAAAAATAACTGTGTTCTGGATCTAGATACATGGCATAGTAAATATATGATTTTATAGAAATAAGCTGAACATAAAGAATAAAACCAATTATAAATAAAGAGAACATGAACAATTGAAATTCAAAAAAAAGAATATAAATAGAAAATGTTTGGTGACAGGGGTTTATTGGGGCAGGGGAGAGTGATGCCTAGGAGGCAGAATAACGTGGGAAGGAAGAAGTAGAGGCAGTACTGGCCTGGGGGGTCTGGGATTGGCTGGGCTGGGCTGGGCTGGGCTTGCAGGTGAGGGGTGTTGGTGGTGGGGGTGGAGGCAGGAGGATTTTGCGTGATGGCTGCCATATAACGCTTGTTGTATTCCTCATTGGTCATTGGCTGGATGGGCTGGTAGGTGGCAGTGGCTTGAGGTGGAAGGCGCTTATCCTTACGTGATTGGTTGCCCATGTTCACATGGAAAACCATTTGCACAAACAAATCAGCCACCATCTGGCGGCCAAAGAGAAAATTGTGGTCAAGGACCCCAAGATAGAGGTTGTTGAAAGCCTGAGAGTGGTGCTCCTGTAATGTGGATCCCATGTTGAAGAAGATGACATCATCCAGATGGATGTCTGCATGGCCGGCAGGGTAGACTGAGGCCTGGTGCCTGTGTCCTTGGATGGCCTCAAGGGTGGTGGAGCTACCCTCAGTCTGGTAGCTCAAGAAAACCTGGTACTTGGAATTTGAGCCATCCCAGGAGTCAAGTAATCCACCAAGGATATGGCTGTATGAGTAGCCATTGATGAAATCTGGGTTTGTCTGATAGTAGACAAAACCCTTGGCTGAAACATCCAGAAATGCGCCAATGAACGTCCCCTTCTTGACCTTCTTCCTTCCTTTTTGAGTGGCAGCTCTTCCTTGCTTGCCAAAATCATCAAAAGCTATTGATAGCTTGTAATAGGAGATGAACATGACATCATCAGTTAGACTAGTCAGGCATTGGACCAGGGTTGATTCAATGGCAGTGTCATATGGGGAATCATCAGCGCCATCCCATTGATTGCCGACAAAATTGGTAAGAACCTGTATGAAAGCCACCTTCCCATACATCCAGAGCTGCACCATGCGCTCAGACACCCAAATGCCATGGTGCGCAAGTTGCTTCCGGACCTGGGTCAAGGAAAGCTTAGGATCCTGCTGGAGGAGGTCAAGCATGATTGGGTATGCCTCAGATATTTATGACTTGGGGGCCTTCTTGGGCTTCTTGGCTGTCCCAATCAGATTCCCCCTGTTCATCAGGTTGTTGAATTCCTGCATGACAGTAGCTTGGGTAAACTGCAACTGGGCAGCAATCTGTTCCCAGGACAGACCCTGCAGGTTCAGTGCCACAATTTCCTGAAGAATTTGGGCAGTGATGATTTGTTGCTTGGGGCGCTGGGCCAGGGGAGCTGAAGCCTGATTGGCTGTAGGGGGCAGGTTGGCTGGTGGCAGGAAGTTGTTTCAAATCAAGGTTGCCATCCTGATTTGTTGGTTGGTGGGCAGCTTGTGCAGGGGTGGGTATGGGAGCTGGGGCAGAGCTAGACACTATGTAACTACTGAACAAGTCAAAGCCATAGGGGTCAGTGGTCAGGTACAGGTCAGCTTCCTTGTTACCCGCCTCAAAGGCTTGGGTGTAAACAGGTGCCTCCACATTCTGAGCCTTGCCTCCATTGAAGCTGACTTGGCTGCTGCTGGCTTGGCTGCTGGCGCCGTCAAAGATATTGCTTGTAAAAACCATTGTAAAAAAACCTAGGATAAAATCACTAAAAGTAGAAATTTTAAAATTTAATGGTTTATTTTTATTGTAATCTTGAGTCTGTATTTGGAAGGTTCTCAAAACTATTACATACAAATCTGGAGCCATGAAAATGAATAAGATGCCTCTGTTCCTAAATTGGATAGCTGATAATTGGCTGTTAAACTGTTATTTTTCTATTTTAGGCTCCTCATACTACACATCTTGTGTGAATTCATTTTGTTTTGTACTTGTGGAATCTTGCTTCTAGATTGCTCAAGTTTTGTTTCACTTTAGTCCTTCTGTTGATGCCTCATATGAATCCTGATTGGATTATAATATACTCTGGAACAGCATCCATCCATTTCACTTGTTGTGTCAGTTCATTTTGTTTGTGGTTTGAACTACACTTCTTGATGTTTGATATAATTTTGTATAATAGGCTAGTGAAATTTCTTTTTTTTGTTTGACAGTTCATTTATTAACTGAAATTTTATAAATTAATTGAATCCTGAATCTTGCGCAACTTGGATTTTGTTCAAATCTGAAATCATTTTGGTTAAATCTGAGGCATTTTTGGTTGTCACCATAGCTTTTAAAACTACTGTATGAAGCAGGTTCAAATGTTCAGCATAACATTGAAAACCCTCCTTTAACAACCTTGATGGGATGGATGAACTACAATGCTCATAATACTGATGGTTTTGCCTATCTTTATAGTGAGTTTCCACAGCACTTTACTTGGAATTTACAAAGGCGCACCTGGCATAGACGTCAGCAAAGAAGCCAGTTTGACCGCATGCATAATCTCAGCCCAAATCAGGGTGAGTGGTTCTTTGTCTGTCTTCTCTTAACTATTTAGCGTGGCTGTGCATCTTTTGCTGATTTACGCACGGTGGGTGAAGGTGATACCAGGGTAACCTATCAAAGTAATAAGCTAGCATGTGCTGCCTTGGGTCTTCCTAGAGATGATGAGTATTGGAGAGTTGCTTTTTGTGAAGCCGCTGAAACCGCTTCTGGCCATATGCAGCACTGTCTCTTTGTTATGGCTCTTACTTCTAGTGATCTTGGAGATGCACATATCATTTGGGATGATTTCCATCAGCATTTTTGTGATGACTTAGAGCACTGTTTACAGTTTATTGCCCAGATTCCTCCTAACATTGAACATCCACATCTTGACTATGGTCTTTATTTAATTGAATCTGAGTTAAAAAAGTTTGGCTGTACCTTAAATGAGTTTGATTTCCCCTCTTATGCTGAGGCCTGGGAAGGCCAACAAGATCAAGGTCAAGGATATGAGCCTCCAAATTTCCAATCTGTTATTACATATGGGCAGCTTAATGAAGGGCAACAAGAAGTTTTTAATCATATTGTCCGCAAGATTAATGCCAACCCTCACCGGTCTCACTTCTTTCTTCAGGGCACTGGGGGTACAGGTAAAACATTTTTATATAATGCTTTTGCTGCTCACTATTGGAATCAGGATATGAAAGTTATATGTGTTGCCTCTACTGGACTTATAGCTACTCTTCTTCCTCAAGGAAAGACTGCTCATTCAACCTTCAAAGTTCCTCTAAACTTGGATGAAAATGATTTTTGCAAGATTTCCTCTCTATCCCAGCTGGCAGATCAGCTGCACCAAACTACCCTGATTATATGAAACAAGACTCCCATGCAGCAAAAGCATGTAATTATGAATTTTGAGTTAAATCTGTGATATTTGTCAAAATATTCATCTTTTTGGTGGCATTTCAGTATTTTTTGGTGAAGTTTTTCAACAGACACTTCTGATTGTCCACAATGGTAACCGCGCTCAGAAGGTAGATGCCTGTATTCAAAGTAACAATCTCTAGCAACATCTTGAAATCTTATTTTTTATCAAAACATGCACTTACATGATACCCCTCAAGATCAGGCCTACAATACCTGGTTACGTACAATGAGCTATGCTCCAGACCATCATGGCCAACTAGCCTTGCCTCCATTGATTGAAAAGGTTACTCAAACTAAGCATATATTAGAGCACATCTATACTCATCAGCAAATTCAAGCTCTTACCCCTGAAACTGCTGGAGAATAATTTACTGGTTGTGCTATTTTAGCCATCACTAATAACCAGGCTATTGGTATCAACTCAACTGTTCTTGAATCTTGCCCTGGTGTGTCAACTACTCATTATTTGGAATATACTGCTGACTCTGGAGAGATTCATGATGCTAAAAATTTAATACCAGTTGAGGTTATGAACACATGCAACTGCAGCAGCTTACCTATAGCATATCTTACTTTAAAGATTGGTGCACCAGCCATGATTTTAATAAGCCTGTATACTTCTGAAGGTCTTTGCAATGGTACAATGGTCATTGTTGACGCTATTTACCAAAACACAATCCATGTAGCAGTTATTTCAGGATTCTATCAGGGCAGATCTTACATTATTCCTTGCTTGACAATGCTTGAGGAGCAGGAGTTTCATTTTACCTTGCAGTGCTGGCAATTCCCTATTAATCTAGGTTTTTCAATGACAATCAATAAGTCTCAGGGCCAGTCTCTAAATAATGTAGGGCTTGATCTTACCTGTGACCCCTTCACCCATGGACAGCTATATGTTGCACTTTCTTGCACTACTAATGTTCAGGGAGTAGTAGCTTTGCTTGACCCTAATCATAACCAGGGGCAAACTCAAAATGTTGTCTATCCAGAAGTTTTGCTTCACCCTGAACATTGATGTTAATAAAAAGCTTTACATATGTTTTTTGATTGTCTAACTTTATATAAAAAAGTTATTTAACTGCACTACCTTTATTGTACTAAATTTTAGTTCTATTAAAAGCGCATTCAAAGCAAGGGACTTGGTTTCAGATTTAGGCAGACTGTCTAAAAGGAAACTAATCATGAACAATGTGAATGATTTGTTTGCTTTTGACAGTCTGCTGACCAGTACGCGCTTGTTATATAGTATCCTGGGAAGCCACATACCGCCCATATATGTCATGGCAGTCATGGGGCTTTTCCAGGTAGTGTTCCATTTAGGACTTGAAAGGTTTGATCCCCGCACTAGATGGGTGATTGATAAGAGTGCCATCAACTTAATGATTATTTGGAGAATCACTCAGGAATTACTTTCCAGAGAGGGAGTGATTGTAGATGTTGTGACAATGATAACTTTGTCTTAGAGATAGGATGGTGGATATTTACCTGGGATACCACTATTTTAACTGGGCTACAGTTCACAATTTCAAAAGGAGGGGAAACTTAATGAATCTAAAGCAGAGAGATATTTTTATTTATAAAAGTAAAGTATTAAATATTTTTAAGAGGATCAGGTATTTTTTAGTATTCAACAAAAAATAATTACCCATTCTGGATTGCCTTTTACTTTGAGGCAAATTATGAAGCTCAAGCATATACTTGGTATTATTTTCTGTGATATGTTAAGTTTATTGGTTTTTTGAATGGGTATTAAGATTTGATAATGAAGGATTTGGCAAAAAGAAACCTGTAATATAATGGCTTTTAATTGGCCATTTTAAGCCATTGGAAGCGGGTACTATTTGCAGGTGGGGTAGAAGAATCTCTGGAACATGGTTAGTATATATCCCTAATGAAGTTTACTGAGAGCATTGTACTGGAGCTGCAAATAAAATCCAACCCTTTGGGATGAGCAGTGATGGTGAGGCGGCCAGAGATGTTTTTTTGGTTGTAAAGTTCTTTTAAAAGCAGGGCTGATTGATTTAGATGGGTATGGGATTGTGTTACCTTGGTTGGGACTTTCAGTTTTGATGTAAAGGACAGTTGGGGTTACAAATGCCCAGCTTGAGAAGATTTTGGGATTTGATGAATCAATAAACTTAAAGAAATTTGCGAGTGAGTGGTTGATTGGATAGTTTGTTATTTTCACGCAATTCTTTATTTCGGCATGACTGACAGGATCCTGTGCTGATAGTTCGATGCTTTCATTGGTGTATGAGTAGTCGTTAACTTTTTGAGAGCCAAAGGGATCCAAACTTGTATCTTGGACTAATTTAGGAGAGGGTGGGGCTTGCGGCTTGAAAATGCTGTCTCTGCTAAGGTCAGATAAAAAAACCCAATTCAGATCAGAAATGTGACAAAATTACACTCAAGCTGTTTACCTTGCAGTCAGGCCCTTGGGATCACTTTCTGTGTCCTGGTAATATTCCATGATGCCAGGCAAATTTTTGGCGTTGAATATGGAAAGTGCTGTCTGAGCTGGGAATGTTAGCATGTATTAGTTTATTACCCGTTTCTTTGGATTCAAACGTCAATCGGGCTTTGGAGCCCAATAGCCTCAGCTTGATTCCTTGCTTTCCTGTGGCCTCGGAAAAAATATCCAGGACATGAAAGATATTTAGTGTCGCAGGATGATCAGTCCAGTCAAGCACAGAAGAAAGTGGCGAGGTGTCACAGGAAGCACTTGGCTGGCTGGTTTGTGGGACGGGCATGATCTCGTCTAAGTAATCTTGAGGGAAATCATCTTCAAGTGCGGTTTCTAATGCATTATCCACACCATGGCTCTCCCAAAGATTACAGGAAGTGCGGGAGCTCATATTTTCACTGCGAGAATACATATGTAGATATCCTCGATTGTTGTAAAGGATGGCTCCGAAATATAAAGTACCTTGCGGTTTATTAAAACACGATTTGTTATAAAATCAAAACAGACCCCTTGGAAAATCCACCAGTCGTTATTTCATCTACAAGCGCTGTAGAAGAGAAGCAAGGCCTTTATAGGTGAAAAAAGGAAATACAAGTTGAGAACAAATTAAGCACTAAGCTTTGATCAATAAATTAGGCTTGAGAGGATCATTGCATCATTGATGTATCAAAGCTGAAAAACAGGAGCTTATTTATACCATCAGATGTGTAATCCGAATATGTTTAAATAAATTTTAGGCCTAAAATGCTATTTTAATGATAAGCCTCCTGAAATGATCCATTGTCTCAGGTATGTCATCTTGAACCCCGAATAAAACCGGGTTCTCTTTTAAAAAAATATAAATAACTAAATAATTTTTATTAAAAAGTCAAATTTTAAGCATTTTTAAGGCTACTAAGTCATAGTAGTATAGTGGTAGTACGCAGCGTTGTGGCCGCTACGACCGCGGTTCGATTCCGCGCTATGACATGTCAATAACTTTTAATAGGTTTATCTTTTTTTCTATTTGGATCAACGACAATTTTCAAATCCCTTCCTTTTATGTTTTAACAGGTACTTAAATAACCTTCAAGTGGTACTAGAATATTCCCGAAGTAGCTAATGGTTTATGAACGATGATATTTTATGCTTTTAAAAAATGGATTGTTGCAATGATGGATTACAAGCAGCAAATATTGAGATACTGATATGCTTTAAATGCAAGCGGTTTAATTAGCAAGGCTGGAACTAATTCAATCTTGGATGTTCAATAATTTGGTGTGATTGTCATAATATTATGCACTATAATAAAACTATGACTAGGTGGAGGTTCTGGCTCAAATATTTCGGGAATATCTTGAACAGCCTAGGGATGGGAGATGTTTTATCCAGCTTGTCGGGAATATTATGCAGAGCGAGTAGTTTCAACACATCAGTTCCGATCTCGTGGCTCTGCAAAGTTCCCAAAAAGCCTGTTTGTGAGAGGGAGTATTCCTTCCAAATTCCTGAAAATTTGGAGTGTTAGACATCTCAGCCAATAATACGATCTATTAAGCGAGCAACATGCATTAATAAGTAAACTTTAAAGGAGTTTCATTGATATTAATGTTTAATATTTTTAATCATACTTTGCATTTATGTTGCAACCGAGTTGGTCAACCCAGTTACCGATATATCTCACAACACAGGGGTGGTCATAGAATCATCCCTTGATGGTTCTCATGGCATGCTCTTATCAACCTGCCATATATATGACTCACTAATATTTCTATATATGGGTCATGGTTTTAAAGATTAGTCCATCTCATAATAGCTGTGCCACATTGCACTTTAAGTTTATTAGTAGAAAACCAAACAAGATTTTAAAGAATTAGATCACTTTTATCAAAAGAAATTTCATTTAATTTTTATAATGTAAAACTATATTAAAATTGAGCATTTCATAATTATAGCCAATTAAATCATTACTGTAAATTCAGAACCTAAACATAAAAATGCGGGATTGTCAAATCCTTGGTCCAAATTTTGAATCACTTTTGCCGGATGGCCTTTTTTTAATTAAATTGATTTTTTTGAGTATTTATTTGAATATTTGAAAATGCGGGAACTCATAAACACTTTGCAAAGTTCAAGTTGAACTGCATATTTTCAATGGACGAAATGAATTAATTGGAATCAGATTTGAAGCGTTCAAATCCATCATCCATTTTCATTAAGTTTACTATGTTTTTTGAAATTGTGGGATTGTCAAATTCATGAACCAAATTTCAAATCACTTTTGAATGTCATTAGTAAGCTCAGATATTAATTGCAGGAACTGAAATCCAAATTTAATGTACAGTAAGCACACTAGTAAACACCAACCCAAATAAAGAAGCTCCACTCTGGATAAAATAAAATGAAAAATCCAATCTCAACAACCATGTTTAGACATAAAAAGTGATTAAACTTTAAAATCATCTAAAACTGGAAATGATACAATATTATACACTTCAAATTACAGATATAGAAAATCTGCTCTATTCAAGGCTAAATCAAGAGAAACAACTACTCACAACTAAACCAATAAATCCAAATAAATACATATTTAGTCTAAAATATATATTTTTATTTTATTTTATGGACCGTCAATCACATTCTCAACCTGCTCCTGCACCAGCCTGCGGAGCAGCCCATCCCCAAGGGCGTCCCAGAGGGTCCAAGAACAGACCCAGAACACAAATT
This sequence comes from Entomophthora muscae, assembly GCA_014839935.2. NCBI lineage: Eukaryota > Fungi > Entomophthoromycota > Entomophthoromycetes > Entomophthorales > Entomophthoraceae > Entomophthora > Entomophthora muscae. Next base: position 39,587 of record QTSX02003124.1, read on the forward strand.
GAAGGGAGTCATGCTGATACACAGGCCTCCCAAGGTGTCAGCGCCAGTCAACCACCTCCTGCATCCCAAACCAGAGCACAAAGCCTCAATCCAAGACAGAAGCCACTCTCAAGGCCTGCAACCAAAGTCTCATACACAAAGGTCATTGGGAATAATGAGGTTACATACACCTCCACTGTGTACCCAGTCATCACCTGGCCCCGCACTCTTGATCCAAGAGTTGCTACTTCCTTCCCCCGCGTCTTTGAAACCTCCTATGAGCCATTGGCCACCGCTGAAGAGCCATCTGCACCTGTATTGTATGCCACCATTGACGGCGCCAGCGCAACCAAGCGTGATCCCACCTTCTACACAAAGGTCCCCATCCCCTGTGTTGAGCCTGCTAGCCAGGATGCCATGGTATCTGCCAAGGGCCAGCATCAGTTGACGGATAGTGTGCGTGAAGCTCTCCTCAACTGCTTGAACAGGGGAATGGTGGTTCAGGATATTGCGTCCCAATTTGGTGTCACAGCCAGATACATTGCTGACATCAACACCAAGTATGACAATACCGGGTGATTTGCAAAATCTGCCAAGGCTAAGCAGCAGCCCAGCCTACTTCAGCCCACCCATCTCAAGGCAATCAGGCAGTGGGTGACCAAGGATTTCCACCTGGACACGCTTGCTGTCCAATTAATTTTGGCCACAGAGTTCAGGCTTTCTGTCTCTAAAACCCTTGTTTACCAAGCAATGGTCAATCTGGGCTTCTCCTGGAAAGTACTGGGAGTTTTGCCGTACAACAGAAACAATGAAAAGACCATCAAGGATTGACACATTTATGCCAAGACATATCTGGCACTAAAGGAGACTGGGAATGTCCAGTTCTTCTACATTGACAAATCATTGTTTTCCTCCTCACTCAGGTCTAGGCATGGGTGGGTTGAGAAGGGGTCCAAGGACAGCGTAGCCCATTGTGCAGCTGTCTGTTCCCAGACCTATTACATGGTAGCGCTTCTTGGTCCTCGCAGGTTGGACCAGTATCAGATGATCAAGGGTTCCTATAATAGTGGGACATTTCTTGATTTTCTCCCAACTGTCAAGGAGTATCTCTGGATCAATTACTGCAGTACAACCAACATTGTTGTGATAGATAATTTCAGGCTCCACAAAGTGAATCTGGTTGTGTCCAAGTTCCCACCAATCAATAAAAATAGCCATTTGGTCAGCCACTGCCTGGCTGACTGCCCAATAAGACTCCTCTTCCTCCCGCCATATTATCCATTTCTGAACCCAATCAAGGAGGTGTTTGGTTGGATCAAGAATAAGGTGAAGCAAGGCCTCCCTCAGGACACCAAGGATCTCTTCAAAATCCTTGAGGTCAGTCAATTTGCAATGTCACCTGATGTGGTGGCGGCTTTTTACAAGCACTCAGAATCCTTTCTCCCCAAAGCCCTGGCCTCTGAGCCAATCAGATAAATGAGCACTCTGGGTTTTATTTGTTTTTATTTTTATTTATTTTGTTTTTAGTAGGACTCAACAATTGTTATTTATATATAATGATATGATATTTGATTATATTATAGACATATAAGATTATGTAGAAAAGGTAAGTAAAATTAATTATACTAGATATGAGGACACATATTTTTATTATAATGCACTGAATATTGTATTGACTGTTGCACTAACAAATAAATAAATTAAAATATAAATAGATTAATTTTATTTAAACAATTGTGAATCCTTTTTGGTACTTTGGCTTTTTTAAGCCACAAATTGGACCTCACAAGTCATCATCTGATCCTTAATGTTTCAGTGCCACTATAGCCACACTGCACAAAAACCAATGATTTTCATGTATCTCTTACTAATTTTTACTTATAACGCAGGTCAAGCATATCAAATATATTTATCAAATCATATTATAAGGGAAAGGTAATTTGAGTTCTAAACAAGCACTTGTTTAAAACATAAGTGGAGCAGGCTGTCTGTTGAGGATAAATTCAGTTCTTGATGTTTAAATATGTAATAAATGAACCTGTACTCAACAAGCTAGTAAATAAAAATATTTTTAATTCTTTTTTATTATTTGATGTGGTCACAACTATAACTAATGTCTTGTAATACATTTAGATATATTAATATTATAATTTACCTACTAAAATTTAAATATTAAAAGTAAAATTATAATTTTAAATCTTAAAATTTATCTATTAAAGTTTAAATATTAAAAATTTAAATATTTTTATTTAATTGTGATATATTCAATATTGAAATAACTTATATTAAAAATTTTAATATTACATATTTCAATATTAAAATTTTAGTATTAAAATATAAAAATTTTAAAAAAAATAAAATTTAAGTTGCAAAGGAAAAATATTTATTTAGGGGATGCTAATTGCAAAGGGGAATGTGATTATTATGGGGAATTATACCCTGAAATTAAATTTTTGGCTAGAGCATCCAATTGGATCCACATACTCTTCTGTATGTGGTGGACAACCCTGAATGAAATTGCTAGAGGGGTGGCGCCCTGTACCCAAGTGGTTGTTGACTGTTTGATAAAAGGAAGCCAGGTGAGTGAATCAATTAATAGGTTTTTTTTCAGGGGGCATGTAGTACCCATACAACGTTGCCAATGCAAAGGAGTCATACAGGACGTGCTCAACTGTCCTATACCCCCGCGGTGTCTTCTGGCGTTTGAGTGCTAAGTGGTATATGTCTATTTGAATAGGTACATCCTCCAACTTTTTGACGTTGGTTTTTAATATGCAGTGGAGGAGGATTCCCAGGTATACCGCGACATGAATTCTTTGCAAGGTGTATTTTTCCAAGAACATGCACAGTTTTTTTTGAATATTTGAACTGATCTATTAATATAGGAAGTTTGATTGAATTTGAAGAGGGTTCTGGGGGGCGCCCAACTTGTATCAGCCCCCATGCCCCGGCAATCAATATTAATAAAGGTTTAAATGTGTTCACAAGGACTGCTTCCCCAACTTTATTTGACAATGCCTTGAATACTTCATTAAAGATTTCAGTTTTTAGATATTCAGTTCCTATTTAAAAGTTGGTTTTTATCAAGTTTTTTTTTTCATATTTGTTGATGTTTGCAAATGGGAATTGTTGAATGCTCTCAGATATATTCATTGAAGTTTAGCTTGACATCCCCACAAATTTCATTGATTTTTTTAAAGTTGATATTTGATTCTATCTTGTATTCTTCCCTTAACCACGGCAATCACCCCACAGGTGGTAAATATTCCCTATCTTTAGCTTCAATATTTAAAAAATTATTCATATTCTGTTGAATTATTTTATTTATTTGGTTTTTATTTATTTGTTTTACAGGGGCTACCAGTGACTGGTAACCCCTTTAGAACCAACTCAGCGTAAAAGCCGCCACTTACGCAACCTTGTCCCCATTCCTGGTGATAACTAAAATAAATATAAATAAAACATAAAAAGACTTACTGATTGTTTCCCCTGTGCCCCCCCCTCAGCCACAGGCGCCCCTTCAGCAAACTTCATGAGCGTTAGCTGCTCTTCATTTGTTTTTCTGGGCTTGATCTTCCTTATTTTCTGTGTTACTTGTGTTTCCTCTTGATTTTCATTAGTTGAATTTTCATTGTTTCTTGAGGTGCTTCTGCTTCTTGATTGTGTTTTGTTTTCATCTGTTCCCTTTTATCAGTTTCCTCTTCATTTGTGTTAATTTCCTTTGACCTTTCATTTCCTTCAATCAATTTGATTTTTTGAGTATTATTTCTGTTGGTTTTTGAAAATTCCCACAAGTTATAACTTTTACTTTTGAAATCTAACCGCTTGAATATTTCCTTTTGAAGATTTAAAACTATTTCCTTGTGTTCTTTGTTGACTATTGTTCCCAGGCTATTTTTTGCTGTTTTGTTTTTCTGGACCAAGGCCCTTCCCTCATTTCCCAGTTGATTTACCACAATTTCCCTTATGTTATGTTCAAGCTTGACAACCTTTTGCAAGACTGACTCTAATTTGTTGATAAGGCTGTAGATATTTGACATTTTGTTTGAATTACATCAAAAAGCTGGTTTTTATAGTACTACCTTCAATGCATTAATATTTTTCATCATAATTAATAAATTAAAGGCCATAAATGTAAATATTGCATTAGAATATTGCAATTAGACATCAACTCTTGATATTTTGATATTATGTGCCTAACTCAATGCATTTTGTTTAATAAAATTCATTGTGAATGAGGCCTTTTTCATTGTAATTTATTTAAATGGACTGTGTTTATGTTAGAGAGCCATTAATGCTTAGTACAAATATTGATACATAGTGCATTTTACAGCCTGTATATTTACCTATTGATAATAATTCTGTAAACTTTTCAGTTGGATTTTGTGAGGTAATAATGTAATGGATTAATAAATTACTGTTTATTATCATTAATTGGCTGATTTTCTTTGCTGTGGCAATTGTGCATTTTCTGATATTTATGCACTGGTATCCAATTGGTTGGTATCACATATATTCACACAGGCAATAGGAAACGTGGTTGCCACCATGACCACATCTGGTCTTGGGGTGGCAACTATGTTTTCTATTGCCTGTGCAATTGGATGTGAAACCAACCAATTGGATACCAATGCGTAAATATCAGAAAATGCACAATTGCCACAGCAAAGAAAATCAGCCAATTAATGATAATAAACAGTAATTTATTAATCCATTACATTATTACCTCACAAAATCCAACTGAAAAGTTTACAGAATTATTATCAATAGGTAAATATACAGGCTGTAAAATGCACTATGTATCAATATTTGTACTAAGCATTAATGGCTCTCTAACATAAACACAGTCCATTTAAATAAATTACAATGAAAAAGCCATGTTTACAATGAATTTTATTATACAGAATGCATTGAGTTATGCACATAATATCAAAATATCAAGAGTTGATGTCTAACTGCTATATTCTAATGCAATATTTACATTTATGGTCTTTGATTTATTATTAATGATGAAAAATATGTATGCTCATAATTTTAAACTATTTGTAAAATATACAACATTGTATTAATTATGGGAAATGTTGATAATGTAAAAAGAAAATATTATCAATTATGAATTGAAAGAGAGATATTAATTTTAATAGTTGTCACAAAGAAAAGATTTATTTACTAATCAAAGGACGGGAAGGGGAGGGAATAGGCGGAATGAACATTGCCTTTCATCTGCGCCTGTGAAAGGGACGGCATCAGAGATAGTGGGGGGATTGGTAGTGGCTTGGGAGTCAGGGTTAGAAGGCAGGTGGCTTGATGGGGGGGGGGTTGGGGAGGCAGGGTTTGTTGACTGGGAAGGGACAATAAGAGCTGATTGATTCAATTTCTTGAATTATTCTTCTGTCATGTATGTGGGCTTGACAAACCAAATGGATGGGTGTGGGGGGAGGCAAAATTCCTTTGTGGACTTATCACTATCACTTGCATAGAATATGACAAGATCTGATAAGTCCTGGACAAATATGAAAGGAAAAAGCTTGTACCCCTTCTCAATTCTGGAGCACAGTTCATTGTAGGTGGCAGGCTTTAAGCGCCTGAGAGCTGAACCAAAATTGTAAAGACATACATCTGCAAGATGCATGTCAGCGTGGTTGGTGGGATAGGACCAAAAGGTGTGCTCCACAGCCATAGTTTCTTTGGCTGCCCATTCCCGCTGCTCCATCTCTGCACTAAGTACAACTGTGTATACAGCTGTTGGGTAGCCCACTCTTCCAGCATTTTCTTGAGCTCTGTCTGGTAGGCATATTCATCTAAGGTGTTTGATATTGCCAAGTAATGATTGACACCCAATGGGAAAACTGCCAACAAAACCCTGAAAAGTTGATACAGTATTGGGCTGCGCTTGTAGACGTCAGATTGGATGTGCTTTTCCCCAAAGTCTTGGATACTTGCCAAAATCTTGGCATAAAATACAAAAATGATATCATTACAGGCCCTCATTGCCCTTACTTTGATAAAACTAATAATAGTTACACTGTATGGGTTGGTATCCATCAAACTGGGGCCACTGGGAACCGGATTGGACAAGATTCTGACGGCAACCACAACTCTGTGCATCCACAAATTGACTGTTCTTTTATTGGTGACAATGCCATGAAGTCCCAGTTGGAGACAAACCTGGACCAGGGGCATCCACGGGTCACGTTCCATGATAGCCATTATGAGAGGGTGGGCTTTTTCACCTTCAGTTGAAGTACAGGCATCAGGTGGGGTCTTCTTGGGAGGGGGGCCACAGTTGACATGAGCTCGCAGGGTTGCAGCCACAGCAGACTTTGCAAAACCCATCACAGCCACAATTTCCCCAAGGGACATAAACATCCCTTGCTTTTTAAGAATTTTGAGAGAAATTTCTGAGATGATCAATTTTTTTCTGCGTCTTGAAGGCTGATTGGCTGGAGGAGGGATGTGTCCATCTTGGGAACTGGACAGTGTGATCTGATTGGCTGTTTCTGGATTCTGGGTTCTCTGGGTGACCCCATGGCTCAAATGGCTGGTTCTGGATGCCATTGTTGATACAGGATTTAGGTTGGCAGCTGCCTGTGCATGATGGGAAAACAGGGCCATGCTTGAGGACACAGGAGAAAGAACACACTCCTGATTGGTGCTTGCGGAGGGGCCTGTGGGTTGGGAGTGGCCATAGACAGAGGCTTCACTGTTAAGAGACCCAGTGTATCCCTGAATGATTTTTCTAAGGCCAGGGAACAACTTTTTGACTTGGTTGGTGTCGGAAGAAGACATAATAAATTTATTTAAAAAACTAAACTCAAAAAGAGAAGTGTATATTTTAGTCAATTTTATTGTTAAGTATGTTAAGTTGCTGAATATTATGATCTAAATTTTAGCCATCCTAAAATAGAATAGGGTGATTTTTGAGAATGCCCATGATTCCTAAAAGAATTAGCACAAATTCACTCTAGATCTTTTGGCATCCTTTTTGAGACACCCATAAATTATATTTATTTCAAATTCAACTCATTTTTGATTTGAAATTTGGTTCTTGGACTTGAAAATCCTGCATTTTCAGATTTGTTAATTTTTACATGTTGTCTATGATTTGTTTGAAATACAGGAAATCTCAAATTGTACATTAGAATCCCACATTTATGATTCATGTATCCTACATTTGTTTGCTGAGTTTTGTCTTTTGTTAGTTGAGTCATCTGCTCAAGAGATTTGAAATTTACCAATTTAAATAAACCAAAAAAGTCAAATTAAATGGTTGATTTTATTAAATATTTTGTTTTTCACTCAGCTGAGTTGCCCACAAAAGTGATTCAAAATTTGGACTAAGTATTTGAAAATCCTGCATTTTTACGTTTAGGTTCTGAATTTACAGTATGACAAAATATGCTGTTCATGATACTAGGAATGGGTTGGTATATCCAGTAAACATACATAATATCAATATTAAATGAATACTAGTACTTAAAGCCAATAAAAAATCATAAGTAAAATCAAGATGTATTTATTTAAACTCTATTAGTTACAATAGAATAGATATAGTTTATTGGGATATTTTATTGGTATAAAAAGGGCTGGGATAAGTACAAGGAAAAAATTGCAGAATTGGAGGCAATGATAAAGGAGTTGGACACAGCGGTGGCTAAAATCAAAGAGGTAATAAAAAGCTGAAGGAAATGCTCAAGAAGGGGGTGTTAGAAGGTGAAAAACTGAACAAACTTACTTTGAAGGCTGTGAAGAATGAGATACCCAATACCAACAGCAAACTTACAACAAGACTCCTTAATGTACAGAAAGATGTTCTCACCAACCTACAGAAAAGCTGCAGGGGTTTGCAACTGTGAAGATATTGTCAAAGGATCCTGAGATATTTGAGCAACTAAAAAATAAAAGACACAGAAACCAACAGAAGAAAACCAGGAACCGTCTAGTGACAAGTCCTGTGAGCAAGCCCCTGTCAAGGAGGCAACAGGTAAATATTAGAAGAAGGTAAAAACTAAAATATTAAATTAAACAAAAAGATAATACAGTAGTTTTAAAAGATACAACAACAACCAAAAATACCTCAGATTTAAACAGAATGATTTCAGATTTAAGCAGATTCCAACTATCAGGTTAAAATATACACTCTGTCAACAGGGATTTTTGGCGTTAATGGGCAAAATGGGTCAAAACAGCAAAGAAGTTCTCATGCGCCAAGCAAGACTATTCAAAATACAATCCAAAATACATTGATTCACAAAAAATGGTGTGAGCTGAATTTTGGTGTACATATGTTTACTATGTGAATTAGTGACAAAATACACCCAAGCGTAGTGAGTCAAAACTCAACCCAAAACCAAAACACAATAGCAACTCACTATGTAAACAAAATCACTCAAATGTTGTGTGCAATAGATTTTAATCAAGAATGATACAAAGGTATCTAAAATAGGGCACACAATCTAAAACTGTCAGGGATCCAACCAGTGGGAAGTTCCTGAGAACTTGCAGGCAGACAGCCCGCGGGCCCAGCAGGGAGAGCCCACCACAAGATTGGGGCTAACTTTACAATATAAGATAAAGATTTTCCAAGGACTGCCCAAGGTCTGCTTACAGGCACCATAGAATCAATCAGTCCAGTGAGGGTGATATACATCACCCCAAATATCCGGGTGGAAGTGTATTCATTAGTGGCAACAGATTCTTGTGGGCGGTTGGGCTGCAGGGTGAGGGGCAGTGTCATTGGAACCAAATATGCGGGCAGGAAATTATACTTGTTGCAGAATAGCAGAGGGGGCCAGATAATTTTGGTGCCTTCTCTGTAAAGGACTTCTGTCTCTCTAATTCTAGCTTCAGGGCCGTGGATTAGGATTTCCTCTAGAGTAAACTCCAAATACACTGGGTTAGGTGGGTACTTGGTGAAATGTACTGGGCCAAAGGGAGCTCCTGGTGGACTTTAAAGGTCGGGCAGCTGGTCCGCGGTTTCTTGGGGCAGGTGAGCGTGGGGTGCAGAACCGCAAGACGTAGGCTGTAAATGAAGTAGAACTAATAACAAATAAGGTATGATCTGGTTGAACCAAAGGTTCATGTCACTTTATTGCAAGAATGGCAATGGGCATCTTCCTGGCAGTCCAGGGTATAAGTATGCCCATCTGTCATGGTAAAACTTTCACAAATTCCCTTGGCCCAGGTTTTCCCGTTTACTAGGTCTTCCCAGTCCTTGGTGGCATCCATTGCAGGGGTTATTTCATTGGCTGGCTCAAACTGTGAATGCTCAAATTTCCTAGTCAGGTTGTGGGGTTGGTTGTCTCTGGGTGGCCCGCATTCTATGGGAAGTTTCTCTGTCTCCCCTTCTAAGTGGGCCCAAGTTATTTTGGGATCTATGGCTGGAACCGCCTGCTGATTGGTTGAGTTAACAGGAACTTTTAGCATGGGAGGTGTTGATGTAGGTGAATTAGATTCATCAAGCTTCAAAGGATTTTCCAAAGTCAAATCCTGCTCTGGTTTGAGCCCAAAAAGCTGCGGGCAGCTGGCCCTGTGGGCTTGCGGCCCGCAGGGGATCAGGGTTCAAATCCCGTAGTTGAGGCTTTTCAATAATCATAGTCAATAGGAGTTTGTCACTTGTGACATCATCCCCTTCTCTCCTGTTGCCCTCCTCCTTCCCAGTCCTCTTTTCCAAGTATTGCTGGATGGCTCCTTGTGCATTAGGTAGGTTGGAGACTGGTTCCCAGGTGCTTTCTTTGGGAGGATAACCTACCCATTTGACGTAGTACTGTGGGGTCTTGTAGTGGAGGCAGTGTCCATGGATGTACTCTACTTTGTATTTGGTTGAGCGTCCCTCCTGGATGGGTGGAGGGTTGGTCTTGATCCTCTGGTGGGGGAGGGAGGTTCCTTCTTTCTTGAATAGCAGTGATTGGTGGAAGACATTGTGGATTTTCCAAGTAGGCGGCAGCTCTAGTTTGTACGCCACTTCTCCTATTTGCTTTATGATCTTGTAAGGGCCACAGCGGTGGTGGGCTAGCTTCCTACTGGGTACGTGTAGGGGAACATTCTGTGAGTCAAGGTAAACTTCATTGCCTATTTCCAGAGGTTTCCCAGGGACTCTTTTCTTGTCGGCAAACACTTTGTAGGTCTTAACAGCGTGAGTCAAGTTCCTTAGACAGGTTTCCTGGGTGGTATGTATTTGTTCAATCCAAGTTTTTCCTGCTGTATTCTGTTCCTTGCTGCCAATGCTAGGGCCCCATGATGGATTGAACCCATAGTTGGCCTTGAACAGAGACATCCCAGTGGAGGTGTGGTCTTTACTATTGTATGCAAACTGGGCCATGGGAAGCATGTTGGCCCAATTGTCCTGGTTGGCGTTGGCATAGCATCAGAGGTATTGTTCCAGGATTTGGTTGACCTGTTCAGTTTGTCCATCTGTCTGCGGGTGATAGGAGGTTGACACGCAACGTTTTATCCCAAGGTCCTTCATTACTTGGGTCCAGTAGTGGGAAGTGAACTGGGGTCCTCTATCAGTGATGATTTCTTCCAGAGTGCCGTGTTGTGTCAAGATGCAGTTGTGGAAGTGTCTGGCGGTCTCAGCTGCCGTGCAGTGGGTAGTGGTCAGGAGAAAATAGGCCATTTTTGTGAAACAGTCAACCATGACCAGGATTGCGTCAAAGGATTTTGAAGGGGGGAGCTCTACTATGTAGTCCATTGACACTGACTTCCAGGGGCCAGCAGGAATGTCCAGAGGTCTCAGTAACCCTTCTGGCTTAGAGCAACGCGTCTTGGTTCTTCCGCAGGTTTCACAACCATTGATGTAGGCAGCTACTTCTTTGTCCATGCCCGGCCATGCATAGTTCCGCTTGATACTTGAGAGGGATTTGTGTCTGCCTGGGTGGCCGGCCATCTCTGAATTGTGGTGGTCAATCAATACATTTGTTTGGTTTGGGCCTTCAGGTACATAGATCCTGTTGTGGAGCAGCAGGGTAACACCTTTCAGGGAGTACCCTTTCTTTGAGTGATGGCAATCTGGGTCCTTTGTCAGGGCTTTGACTAGCTTGGTCAAGTAGGTGTCCTGTTTCTGGGCTTTTATCACATTGGGTTTGCTGGCGGCAATCTTTAAGTACTTCAGTTGTATCCCTAGGCTGGCGGGGTCTAGCAATGTGTGGGTGTTGCAGTCCTTGATTTCTGTAGAGGAGGGGGTCAGGTTGGCCCTCCTGCTCAAGGCGTCTGGTACCACGTTAACCTTTCCTGGCTTATAGTCTATGGCCAAGGTATAGTCAGCTAGTTCCAAGGCCCATCTTTCTTGTTGTTGGTTCAGCTGGCGTGGTTTGAAGAAGTAAACTAAGTTCTTGTGGTCTGTCAGAACCTTTACCGGATGTTCAGCACCGCACAAATACCTGCGCCAGTGCTTCAATGTCTTCATTATAGCTAACATCTCCTTGTCATATATTGGGTAGTTCCCTTCAGCTGGTAGCATCTTCTTGGAGTAATATTCTACAGGATGTAGCATACCATCCCCTCCTTCCTGAAGAAGGACCCCACCCACCGCAAAGTCAGACGCATCTGTCTCCAGCACAAAAGGTTTAGCTGGGTCAGGCATGGCAAGGACCAGGGCAGACGTGAAGGCTTCCTTCAGGGTTACAAACGCGGAGGTGCACTTGTCAGTCCAGACAAATTGGACCTTGTCAGAGCAGAGACAGGTCAGGGGCAATGTAATCTGAGAAAAACTTTGGATGAAATCCCTGCAATAATTTGCCAGGCCCAAAAAGCTTCTCACGTCTTTTCTGCATTTGGGTACTGGCCAGGCTGTTACAGCTTCCACTTTGTCCTGCACCATGACAAACCCACCAGTCTTCACCACATATCCCAGAAATTTGACTTCAGACTGAAAGAATTCACATTTCTTCAGCTTGGCGTGTAGGTTGGCCTGCAAGAGTTTCTCCAGTATTTGGTCAAGGTGGTGGAGGTGTTCCTCATGTGACTTGCTGTATATGAGGATTTCATCCAGATATGCCACGCAGAACTGGTCAAGGTACTTGCCAAGGACAGAGTTGATCATCCTTTGGAAAATGCTGGGGGCATTACACAAGCTGAACGGCATGACCAAGTACTTGTACAAACCATATCTAGTTTTGAAGGCTGTCTTGAATTTGTCTCCTTCTTTGATTCTGATCTGGTTGAAGGCGTCTCTCAGGTCAATTTTTGAGTACACCTGGGCTCCTGTCAATACATCACAAAGGTTGTAACCGTTGGGGATGGGTTAGCGGTTCTTTACAGTGATGTTGTTCAGTTTCTGGTAGTTTACGCAGGGACACATCCCGCCATCTTTCTTTCCTACAAACAGCATGGGCAACAAGCAAGGGCTTTTTTACACCTGAATGAACCCTTTTTTGTCATTTCCTCCAGGTATGTTTTCAGTGCAGCTTGTTTGCAGTGATTGCAGCTGTATATGAGGCCGTGGTGTGGTTGGGTTTCAGGTAACAGGTCAATGGCGTGGTTGTAGATTGAGTGACTGGGGAGCTGGGTTGCTGCTTCCTCACTGAAGACGTGGCTCCACTTCTCTAAGGGGGCAGGTAGGCTTCCCACACTGGGATCCATTCTCAGGGTTAGGAGTGTGTTGGGTTCCTTACTGGTTTGGCCCAACTGGAACAGCACCACATCAAACAAATTTTCTCCCTTCAAGGCAACTGTTTGATTACAGAAGTTCAGAATAGCGCCATGTCTTTGGGACCAGGAGTCCCCTAGGATCAGGGGGTGGGGAAGTCCTTTCAGTATGATGGGAAGTGCTGGGTACAAGTTCTGCCCAATTTTAAGGGGCAATTTGGTTGCGCACCTGAAACCCAAGCTGTGGGAGCTGTTTCCCATGATTACTTTGACGCTTTCATTTTTGGCCTTCAGTCCAAGGTCCTTGGAAAGGGTGGGGTTGATAAAACTCTCCTCTGCTCCAGTATCAATGAAAGCTCCAATAGTCTGGGATGTTGCAGATGTTTTTGCTTTGACTTGGATAAATTTGTAAGATTGAGTAGAGGTGTTTATTTGCGCCAAGGAAACTGAGGAGTTACTCTTCTTGGGGCAAGACTTGGTGAGGTGCCCGGGTTTGTGGCAATAGAAACACAAGCCTTTGCAGTAGTGGCGCTGTAGTTCATTGGGGGACATCCCTGGTCTGCTGGGTGTTGGGGCTCAGTTTTCACGCTGGGTGGAAGAGGGGGTGCCTTCTTGGTTGAGGCTCAACCCTCTGCACAAGAGGAGTAATTCATCCAGGCCAAGCATAGGGGGGTGGTGCTTGAGGAGCTCCTTCAGGGCAGGGCAGGCTCCTTGGCGGTACAAGATGGCCGATAGCTTGTCCTCAAGTTGGGTTCTGGCTTTCAATTTCAGGAACTCATTGGTGTAAGCTTGAAGAGAGCGTGGTCCTTGTTGGATGTCCAGTAAGCTGATTAGGGCGTGGTGGCAGGTATCTTGGTTGTTGCCTGTGGCCATCAATTTGCTCTCCAATTGGGAGTAGTCTAGGCATAACTCAACATCCTTGGTGGTTGCTTTCCCAAACCAGTCCAGGGCATTGCCAGAGAGCATGGAGGCTACTCCAAGGACTTTCTTGGTGTTTTTAGAATATGAGTTTGTGTTGGCTTGAAAATGGAGGCAGAGGACTGGCATTGCTCTTCTTGCTTCTTCTAGGGTGAGCTTCCCCATCTGGGGCATGTCTACTCTGGTTGTGGTCTGGTTTACTATGACGTTCTGCACCTGCAAGTTTGGGGCCTTGGTCTTCTCATTGCCAAGCAGGGCGTCTTTCTGTTCAGGGCTGGTTTGGTGTTGGGTTGCTGAGGTGATCAGGTTGGTAGCTAACTTGTACGCATAGTAAGCTGAAATCAATAAAAATAGCATACAAGATGCCCCAAGAGTTAACAACATCTTGGGGCCCAGGTTACTGTGTTTGAGGTAGATTGCCATAATGTCAGGGATCCAACCAGTGGGGGGTTCCTGAGAACTTGTGGGCAGACGGCCTGCAGGCCCAGCAGGGAGAGCCCACCACAAGATTGGGGCTAACTTTACAATATAAGATAACAATTTTCCAAGGACTGCCCAAGGTCTGCTTACAGGCATCATAGAATCAATCAGTCCAGTGAGGGTGATATACATCACCCCAAATATCCAGGTGGAAGTGGATTCATTAGTGGCAACAGATTCTTGTGGGCAGTTGGGCCGCAGGGTGAGGGGCGGTGTCATTGGAACCAAATATGTGGGCAGGAAATTAAACTTATCGCAGAATAGCAGAGGGGGCCGGATAATTTTGGTGCCTTCTCTGTAAAAAACATCTGTCTCTCTAGTTCCAACTTCAGGGTCGTGGATTAGGATTTCCTCTAGAGTAAACTCCAAATACACTGGGTTAGGTGGGTACTTGGTGAAATGTACTGGGCCAAAGGGAGCTCCTGGTGGACTTTAAAGGTCAGGCAGCTGGTCCGTGGTTTCTTGGGGCAGGTGAGCGTGGGGTGCAGAACCGCAAGACCTAGGCTGTAAATGAAGTAGAACTAATAACAAATAAGGTATGATCTGGTTGAACCAAAGATTCATGTCACTTTATTGAAAGAATGGCAATGGGCATCTTTCTGGCAGTCCAGGGTATAAGTATGCCCATCTGTCATGGAAAAACTTTCACAAATTCCCTTGGCCTGGGTTTTCCCATTTACTAGGTCTTCCCAGTCCTTGGTGGCATCCATTGCGGGGGTTATTTCATTGGCTGGCTCAAATTGTGAATGCTCAAATTTCCTAGTCAGGTTGTGGGGTTGGTTGTCTCTGGGTGGCCCACATTCTATGGGAAGTTTCTCTGTCTCCCCTTCCAAGTGGGCCCAAGTTATTTTGGGATCTATGGCTGGAACTGCCCACAGATTGGTTGAGTTAACAGGAACCTTTAGTGTGGGAGGTGTTGATGTAGGTGAATTAGATTCATCAAGCTTCAAAGGATTTTCTGAAGTCAAATCCTGCTCTGGTTTGAGCCTAAAAAGCTTCAGGCAGCCAGGCAGCTGTCCCTGCGGGCTGGCAGCCTGCAGGGGATCAGGGTTTGAATCCCGTAGTTGAGGCTTTTCAATAATCATAGTCAATAGAAGTTTGTCATTTGTGACAAAAACACAAATTTTAAAAATATTGTGATGGGTGTTTGAATTTGGCAGTAAAATCTGGGAAATGGGTGGAAAATTTTTTGGGTATTCTAAAATGGGTGTTGTAAAATCAAAAACAACTAGTTAAGAAATAAAAATCTAGAATCAGGATATTGGGTGGGCAAAACTCTAATTAAATCACCATATTCAGATAAAAAGCAAAATTTAAAGCCAGGGTGTAACTTAATTGAATTTTATTTAATATTTTATTAAATTTTAAAATAGAAGGTACACAACAACAGAGTGACAATGCACCCATTGTGCGCCGCAGTTGCAGTTACTCCTGCGGGTCAAAGAACAGAGTTAGTGCAATGCAAGTACCTACTCAGGAAGGGGATAGGAGAAGAGAGTTCAATAGCAAGGTTGTACCAACACAGCTGGTTCAAGGAGCACAGCGCGCAAAGGTGCAGAGCATCAAACCTTGTGTCCCCAAGCTGACCCAGAAGCCCACCAAGGTTATCACTACCAAAACAGTTAGAAACAAGGAGACAGAACTTACTTTGTATGTGTTTGATGCTGTGTACTACTAAGAGTTGGTCCTGCCAGCCATGATGGAGAAAGTTAAGCATGTAATTGACACTAGCTATGAGCCTTACGTCAGTGATGGCAATCAGGAAGAGGACAAGGAGCCTGAGTTCTACAGAACTGATGAGGGACAGCTGGTGTTAAAAAAGATTGCAGCCTTCTACAACAAGGTACTCATGCCTTGCAAGCCTGTCATCAATCAGGATCCCAGTTCATCTGAGCCCAAAAAGCCTGCCCAGAAGCACATTCCTGATATTAAGCATATCATCCTTTTCTGGCTCATGCAGGAATCTGGTGACTATAAGACAGCTGCGGCTCTTGTTGAGGTGGGTCTCAAGTACACCTTGAAGACCTTCAATAAGCTCATCAATACCGGCCATGTCCTTGTCGCAGAAAAATCCCTGCACATGTCCACCATGCTCACCAAGGAGCACAAATGGGCAATCCACTAGTGGATAACCCAAGATTGCCATCTTGAACTGGAAAATATACAGGCCATGATTAAATCTACTTTTTGGGTTGAGGCCTAAATTTACTTTTACTACCATCTGATAAAGGGAATGCACTTTTCCTGGAAAAAGCTTAGATTATCTCCCTACAATTGTAATAGTCCCTCCAATATCAAGACCCAAAAAATACGCTGAGGCGTACACTGCCCTCAAAGCCAAGGGGACAGTCAAATTTTACTGTGTTGAAAAATCTGCATTTGCCTTGTCTATGCACAATGCATATGGCTATGTCCCCAAAAGCTCAAATGACAGGGTAGCTTGACGTGCTGCAGTCCACACCACTGCCTATTCAATGGTGGCTCTCCTTGGTCCAAAGGGGATTGAGCTTTATCAAATGATATTAGGATCCCACAACAGCCGGACCTTCCAATCATTCCTCCAATTGGTCCAGGAGCACCTGAGGCGCACAAGCCCGGGCTTCACCAATTGTTGTAAATTAGGTGCATATTAGAATGGTCAAGGCTATCAGTGGAATTAATCCTGGTAGTCAAGGCTAGTTTGGGTTGCACCCAAATCCATTGGATATGATGGATTTGCAATTCCAATTGTATCTTGGATGTTACAATGATTTGGCCAACCTGTTACATCCAGTTGGATCAAGTTTGGGAACTGTAAGCTGTCATGGTAGGTTCCATAATGCCAGGTATTGTCCGTCCAAGTAAGAAGGCTTGGAAAGCCGGGAAATCTGTATCAAAATTAACAAAGTTAACAGATTTAAACCAAACAGTCAATAAAAAATGGGCCACAGCTGCTCCAGTCTGCCAGCTGAAACCAGCTCTTCCTTTCAAACTGACGTTGATAAATTGACGTAATTTGAGGGTCACCCAATATGAGCTTGTTAATTGGCAGGGCCGTCAGAAACAGGTCATTCAAGGGTTCTTTGCAACCTGGACCAGATACATGCTGAACAATGTGGAAGGAATAGGAGGTCAAGATTCAGGTGTTATTGCTTAGTTGCTTTTTTTGATATATATTGAATAATTTTCCCTGTTTCAACTCTAAGAGTTGAGTCCTCCTAAATTTACTCAATAAAAATCATTTATCCCAAGTTCTAATTTTAATTTTAAAAAAATGCATCCTGTTATTGGGTTGTTGCGGTAAATTCTGTACAATCTGATTCCGAACCAAATCATTTCTGGAAGATGGGGCCCTGCAGTTGGAACTTTGTTGTTGGTACCTCCCAATGTCAATTTCATGCCAGCCAATTTTGCAGCTCCTTCCCCCATTCTTGAAACTGAAAATTGTGTTACTTCCCAATGCCCAGAATTTTACACTGAAGATGCATTGATGCTTTCCCAGGTCATTTATCTTGGACTACTTTGGTTAGGACTAATTGTTTTACTTAATTCTGGAGTTACAATTAGAAATTTCACAAAAAATATCTGAAGCCGCGTTAGTGGTTAATCATCAATTATATATGGATTTTGGGTGGTAATTCCTCATCACTTAGAAACAGCTTCATATTATCCAGTGATTTCCGTCACATTACTCAACTCTTCCACGTCTGAGTTTTTGGAAGCAGATTGTCATAAATTCGTGTTTCTTTTCTCCTGTTCCGTTAAGATATCTGTGTTTATCATGTTTATTTGCATCAGTTCATTTCTGAGTTTTAAGTTTGGGCTTTCTTTAATTTGCTGTTTTCCTCTGCAGTTGCAGTTGTTGAGACTGGATCCTCTGTTTCCTATTTCTGTTGTGTCATGTTCTTTTGGCGTCCAGATTATTTTCCTGCTCCACCCACTGATGAAATTCTGCGTGAAGTTTTGTCAGCATTATCATTTTATTCCAGCTCAAGCCTTAGTCAAAAATCCCAAGTTTACCATGTGATGAGAAAGGTTTCTGAATATGCTTGTGAATGGTTGTTCTCTGCGGTGGAGCACAATACACATGTTTTAACTGAGAGTGCATCTCTATACCCTTTGTTAAAAAATTTGTGTGTATCTATTGAGGAGCTCAAAGTATATTGTAAGCTGTACACCTTCCATCAGTGTACAACTCTGCTTTTGGTATTTCTTCCTCAGTTTCTTGCCTACTGCTGTATGATTGATGTTCCCAAGGTGAATAAACTCTCAGTGTTGTGGTTAGCAGTTGAACAGACTGCCCAGGATTTGGCGGTTTGGGATTCTCTGTTAACCACAATTGAGGCCCTGGTAAGCCAAATTCTTTCTCTGGTCTCAAATCTGTCTACTTCCAAGCAAGGTACATTGGTAATTGAGGATAAACCTGCTGCGCGCTCCATGTTTTCTGGTCCTTGCTCTGTTGTAGTTCCTTCCAACCAAAGCCAAGATTGTTCTCCCCCTAGCTTGTCTCAGCTACAATTAGCGGTGGTGAACAAACTTGGCAATGTAAAGGAGGCCCCTGTAGTGTCTGGTCCTGATAGTTACTTGGCAATGCTTCAGCACGTTGTACCTGCAAAATATTCCATGATTACGTTTGAAGAGTTGCCCCTTGTTCCCATTGATTGTGATAACCCTGTTCTTCCAGCTGCTGTCCAAGAAATGATCAAGCATTACTTCCAGGAGCATCCTGCCTCCTTAGCTGCTGTCCGTACCGCTGATGAAAAACAAGACCCTGTCAAGATTGCTACCTTTGCTACAAATAAATCTACTTCTGGTTACTTCTTGTTCTATGGTAGCATTAATATGGTCAGACTATCTATCAGCCAGCTATTTTTTTGGATACAGGTGCTTCCAAAAATTTCATGAGTGTGGAGACTGCCAACTTGCTACAACTCAAGTACCACCTGGGATTGCTTGTTAGGGGTGGGAACTGTCAGACATTTCCCTCTTTCCAACTGAAGAAGCCAGTTACTTTTGTAGTTGCAGGTCAGTCTTTTACTGCAAGGGTTTCTGTTTGCTCTACCCTGATGTATCCTATCATTTTGGGAGTGAATTGGTGGAGAGATAATAATGTATTACCTTACTGGAGCAAAATGAGCTGCAGGTGGAACACTCTTTGGGTATAGCCATTTGATATCTGCTTTTGGATATGTCTGAATTAGAGCAATCATCACAGACCATACAATTGTTTCCTGTCCCTGTCCCCGTAAGTTTGGATTTACTGGCATGCTTGCAACCCTGGTCTGTGGCATTTGACGTCACCAGAGGCAAGGTCCTTCCCAAGCAAACTCAGTTTGACTTTGACTTTAAGGTTACTGTTGATCTGATCAGAATTGTGTCTCCTATTTACCCTTTAACCTTGAAGGAAGATGCATGTTTGGAAGAGTAGACCCGTGACATGTTGGAAAAAGGCTACATTTTTAAGAAGGTTTCATCAATCTGCTCCCTGTTATTGTTTGTTCAGAAGTCTGATGGGTCCCTTTGTCCTTGTGTTGACTACAGGAATTTGAATAACATTACAATTCCAGATCCTTACCCTTTACCCCTTAAAGCACAGATCTCTAGGTGTGTTGGGAAGTCCAAGGTATTCTCAAAACTGGATCTTTTGAATGCTTTCAGTCAAATCAGGATTGCAGAAGGAATGTAATGGTTAACAGCATTCAGAACTAAGAAGGGTATCTTCCAGTTCTGCGTAATGCCTTTTGGATTGAAGAATGCCCCGGCTTGCTTTCAGTGGTTAATTGATTCAGTCCTGGGGGATCTCCTAGGTGTTTGTGCCATTGCGTAAATGGATGATATCTTAATGTTTTCTCTGGATGAGGAGTCCCATAAGGCCCACTTGTTGGCAGTTGTAGAGAGCATTCTCTAAGCAAATTTGATCATCAAAAGGAGTAAGTGTGAATCCTTTAAAAGTAAGGTTACCTTTCTGGGTAATATTATCTTTGAGGATGGTCACACCATTGCCCCTGACAAGGAAGCTGCAGTTCAAGAGTATGCTACACCAGTGACAGTATCCCAATTTTGTAGTTTTTTGTGTACATGTACGTTCTTAAAGAAATTCACCCCCCACTTGTCTGAGGTGGCTGCCCCTTTATATTTGGCTAGTGGAAAGACAACTTTGGTCTGGACACCTGAGTGCGCAAGTGCCTTCTCAGCAGTCAAGGCTCTTTTGTTGTCCTCCCCAGTGTTAAGACATGTGAATCCTGAGCTTCTTTGTGTGGTTTCCACCAATGCATCTAAATAAGCTGTGGATAGTGTGCTGTTGCAGACAGCTAGTGACAGGATTGGGAGACCTGTAGGGTATTTCTCCCGGAAGATGGAGGCTCAAGAACGCAACTACATGATTTACAACAAGGAATTGTTGGCTTTTGTGGCATCTTTAAAGCATTGGCATCACCATCTCATGTTAGCACGTCATTCATTTGTAGTAAGAACTGACCACAAAGCTCTTCTATATTATCAACAACCCAGGGTTTTGTTGGGTTGTCAATCCAGATGGCATGGTGACCTGACAAGATACAAGTTCTGCTACAAGTTTATTAAGGGATTGGAAAATCACTTGGCCAATGCACTAAGCAGGAATCCTTCCCATCTCCCAGATGCTAGTATGGAAATTGAGTTTAACACTCATACTATGATTCCAGACAAGGCGGTGATGCCTTTTGGATTGCCTCTGCCACCTACGTTGGCCACCATATCCTTAGCTGAGGGCGCAGACCTGGACTTGTATTCCAAGGTTAAGTTTTTGCAACCTTTGTCCAAAGGCTATGATAGGCTATTAGAGCTAGCATGCGCAAACCCAGTGGGTCAGCCTCAGGGTTATCATAAGATTGGTCCAGTCCTATATCATCAAGGTTGCTTGTGGGTCCCTGAGGGCACTATTTGGGATGAAATCATGGAGGCTAATCATACCTGTCCAACAGCTGGTCATCCAGGGAAAAAAACAGTGGAACTAATCTGCTATCAGTTTTCCTGGAAAGGTTTGACTGTGCAGGTAGCAGCTTTTGTTTGAGATTGCCTGGTATGTGTTTGATCCAGGCCAGTTGGAATAAGACTACTGGTTTACTGGTTCTACTACAGCCTTCTGCGGGACCCTGGACGTCTGTGTCTGTGGATTTCATTGGTGAGCTTACCAATTCCAATGGGTTTAACAGAATCATGGTGGTGGTCAATTGTTTTACAAAGATGGCATACTTTGTACCTTGCTCAACCACAATTACTTTGGTGGAAACCGCTAGGCTATTTGTGAACAGAATCTTCTCCCTACATGGTATCCCAATGGAGATTGTAAGTGACTGTGGGCCTCAATTTATTGCTCAGTTCTGGGAAGCTTTTAACGGAATCCTTGGTATCAAATTGTGCCGCTCTACTGCTTTCCACCCCCAATCTGATGGACAAATAGAGAGGGTAAATCAAAGTTTGGAGGTCTACCTACGTTACTACACTAATGCGCAACAAGATGACTGGTGTGATAATCTACCCATGGCAGAGTTCACATATAATAACGCCCCACACCCGTCAACTCAAGTATTGCCATTTTATTCCAATGTGGGTTACAATCCTTCTTCCAACATGGGTCCTTGTTTGGTTAGCAACATAGAAGCTGCAACTAATCAAGCCACTGTATTGAAACAGGTCCATCAGGAGCTCCCAGTTACTCTTGCCGCCACTGTGACAACTTACAAGGAATAAGCAGATTGTAAGCGCCAGGAGGGTCTGACTTACAGGCCAGGTGATCTAGTCATGGTTGATGCTCACAATATGAAACTTAAGGTTCCCTGTTGCAAATTAGGTCCCAAGAAAGTGGTCTCTTCAAGGTAGAACATTAGATTGGTCCCTCTGCCTATCAGCTAGATTTACCTCCTGCTCAAAGTTTTTCCACACCTTCCATGAATGTCTTCTTAATCCCTTCAAAAGTACAGAGACTCCCTCTTCCCAACCCATTCTTGTGGAAGGAGAACCTGAGTATGAGTTAAATTTTATTCTGGCTTTCTGCAAGAAATACTGCCATTTGGAATATTTGGTGTCTTAGAAGGGTTATCCTGATTCTAAAAACTCCTGGGTTCCCCACTACAATTGTTCAAATTCCTCATATCTGATCCATGAGTTCTATAAGCGCAATCCCACTGCTATTGGTCATCCTGAACTTACCTTAGCTGCAATGAAACTCCCACCTGCTCATAAGAATTTCTCCTTATCCCATCTCCCAGATGGTGGTATTGTGCCCAGGGCTAAAGCAGAGGGTAATGTCACAGTAGGTTCCATAATGCCAGGTATTGTCTGTCCAAGTAAGAAGGCTTGGAAAGCCGGAAAACCTGTATCAAAATTAATCAAGTTAACAGATTTAAACCAAACTTTTGATCAAAAATGGGTCATGGCTGCTCCAGTCTGCCAGCTGAAACCAGCTCTTCCTTTCAAACTGACGTTGATAAATTGACATAATTTGAGGGTCACCCAATATGAGCTTGTTAATTGGCAGGGCTGTCAGAAACAGGTCATTCAAGGGTTCTTTGCAACCTGGACCAGATACTTGCTGAACAATGTGGAAGGAATAGGAGGTCAAGATTCAGGTGTTATTGCTTAGTTGCTTTTTTTTGATATATATTGAATAATTTTCCCTGTTTCAACTCTAAGAGTTGAGTCCTCCTAAATTTACTCAATAAAAATCATTTATCCCAAGTTCTAATTTTATTTTTAAAAAAATGCATCCTGATATTGGGTTGTTGCAGTAAATTCTGTACAATCTGATTCTGAACCAAATCATTTCTGGAAGATGGGGCCCTGCAGCTGGAACTTTGTTGTTGGTACCTCCCAATGTCAATTTCATGCCAGCCAATTTTACAGCTCCTTCCCCCATTCTTGAAACTGAAAATTGTGTAACCTTCTCAATGCCCAGAATTCTATGCTGAAGATGCATTGATGCTTTTCCAGGTCATTTATCTTGGTTTACTCTGGTTAGGACTAATTGTTCTACTTAATCCTGGAGTTAAAATTGGAAATTTCACAAAAAAATATCTGAAGCCGCATTGGTGGTTAATCATCAATTCTATGTGGATTTGGGTGTTAATTCCTCATCACTTAGAAACAGCTTATATTATCCAGTGGTTTCTGTCACATAAGCGGCTTTCATAATGGGCAGCTTCAAGCTGCAGCCCCTCCAGGGTAACGCACATCCACTATTCCCTGCTGGATCATCCAGATCATCCCCAAATAGAAGAAATGCAGATGCAAGAGCCTGATGGACACTAGAATATGCTGTAATATTCCAGACAATAGTGCAGGTGTTAATAACACTCCTGCATCCATTAAACAGCCTTTCCAGTATATAAACTTCCCTTCTTTCTCCCAATAAACATACTTTTATACTTTCATACATTACCTACTTGCTTTTACACTCTACTTAGTTATTATCTTAGATTTAAGGGTAAAGACTTCAGAGTCTTTAAGACTTGTATTAATTCTTATATAAGCCTGAAACCATACTCTCCAAAGATAGCACTATAGACGTTAAAACCACAATATTTTAACCAGGCCAAATTCACAACATTGGTGCTCACTCCATATGTATCCTACCAGATACGCCAAACCTGCAGGACACCCCTGCTGTGGTCCTGTTTCAGCCCTGGGAGGGAATAGCTCTCTTCCTGACTTCTACTTTAGTGAAGATGTACTTGCCTTCTTGGATAAAGTAGAAACCTTTACTGTTGGTTATACTGAAGAGCAGAAGATCAAATATCTTCTCAACAGCTTGTTTCAAAATTTCTTTGATATTATTATGCCCTACCTTGGCTTCAGTTACTCCTATCAGTACCTCCAAAGAGTGATAAAACAAAAACTCCACTACCCACAAGGTTGTACCAAAGCCAGCCCCCTCAATGGTTTGAGAATCACTAGCACACCTCAGGACTGCCACTCGGATGCTTCTGAAAACTCTAATGATTCCAGAAATAGCCTTGAGTCACCCAATGCACCTATTGCTGAATCATTGAAAAAGGTTAAACTTTCTGATTCTTTGGCTTGTGAAGTCAATCAAGTTAGTGAGGCTCAATACCTTGCAGAAGAAGATCAAGTGGAAATTGTAGAGAATATCTTTGAACCTAAAGAATCTCTTACTGAAGTGGAGCCCATCAAATCACCAATCATTCATGAAGAGTACAGTGAAAAGAAACAGGATTTAGTCCATGAAGTAGATTACATGGAGATACTAATCAGCAAGGATAAAGATACTTCCTTGGCTGCACCTATATCATTACTTTCACTGGATCTGTTGGAACCCTCTCCTGTTGATCACAATATCAGATGTGGAGATTCAGCTAAGAATGATGATGTTGTCCTCCATGAAGTTGAGATATTTGGACTCCATACCTTCAAAAAGCCTCCTCTCTCTCTGCCTGAATCTTTGCCTCCTGAAGATCCTGGAACTGCCAAACCCTTCTCATAACCATGCCATGGACTTTTTAAAACCCAGGGAGAGAATGCTCACCTTTCAGTTCCTGCACTGAACCTACTTAGAAGACTTCTCCAAAAGTCTCCTAAGGCTACTCTATCAGAAGACAACAGCCATGCTGGTATAAACCAAGCAACCCACCAGGACTTTCCTGAGATCAGCCAGTTTATGAGAGAAGTTTTGAGACCTTTAATTATCCAGTGCTACTGGACACTGAACTTGAATGTGGCTTGCCTGATAACTCTTGCTGCTTATGAAAATTCCATAAGAGAGAGGCTCCAGACACATAGCCAATTTAGTGAAACCATGGAGCACTCCTTCTGTAAATCCATTCCTCAAGAGATTCACCACACTGGCCTTTCATTGGAGATCCTCTTGGAATTACACGGAAAACGTTTTGGTCACCATGGTGCCTCCTGTCTGGAACCTTGGATCTGCTCTGGACTAGTCATGCCTGGACCTGAAGATCTCCAGATCCTTCTAGCCAACCTTAACCCTGTTCCCTTGACTGTGCAAAAGAACCAGATTTTGGGATATTTCAGATTAGAAGAACATGCCAACTTGCTGCAAGCTTCATCCTTTGCTGGACTTGATGGGTTAGGACTTCCTTTAATCCAATCCTTGGCGTTGGCCTTGATCCCTTGAGACTCTTTGGTTGGCCTCACTGCCATTGGGGGTGTCCTATCCCAACTAGATGAGAATAGACTAGACTATCCCGTTGGCTACTGCTCCAGAACCCTCAACTGTTATGAACACAACTACACCGTCACTGAAAGGAAATGCTTGGTTATGATCTACTCATCCCAACAGTTTAGAGTATACTTGCATGATGTACACTTCACTGTTGGTACTGAACATGCTTCTCTCCAGTGGCTGAAGACATTGAAGGACCCAGGAGAAAGACTTGATTGCTGGGCCATTAAATTGAAAGCCTTTGACTATGACATAGTGCATTGTGCTGGTGCTGTTCACCAGAATGCAGATTGTCTCTCACAACTGCCTACTGTTGTCCTTGTGTCCTCTATTGCTGATGAGCTTTATGAAAAACTACTGGTTGATCAATCTTTGTAGGGGAAAGAGCCCATCAAAATCCAAAATGCTCTTAAGAAGCTTTCAGTGGACACCAAAGTTAAAGATGGTCAACTCTTTAAGCTCTACAAGGATAACTGGTTGCCATATGTATGCCCCTCATTCAGAACAGACTCTGTAGTTGCCTCACACAAAGCTACAGGAAATGGAGGAATACAAAAGATCCTTGCTCAGTTACAGAAGTATTGTTACTGGAAACCATGCTTGCCTTATGAGGTTCAGGAGAAGTGCATCATCCACATTGAGGAAGAGGTGATACAGTTCATCAGTATGAAGCTTGGATTGATGATTAACTCTTCTGCCTTCCAAGTTGCCCTTGATGAGCCAAAGAGAACAATGATATGTGCCTCTTTCTTATATCTTATCCTCCTCAAGACCTCTGTTGAACATAACATCCTCATCCTCACATACATGGGCTATTTACTGTCTAAGCAAGAAGAGAGTAGCTATGAACTCTCCATTAGGCATTGCTCTGAAGTTCCAAACTTCTATCAAAGAAGCTATCCCAGGGTTGGAAGAGAACACCTCCCTACTGAAGCAGATCCAGATGAGAAGATTGCCCTGTACTATTCTGGTAACACAACACAAAAGGAAGACTGCCTCTCAAGACTGGCATTCATTGTCCTTGTTGCTTTCATACATGATGAGATGCACTTTAACCCACTGGCTGACCTGTCTTTGTGGGGGGAGGAGATAGCCATAGCATATTGTGCTTTAGAGAACTCTTTGGTGATTGCAAATGTAAAGGATGATTGTCTATTAACAGAATACAAGTAACTACAAATAGCTAACATATGCTCCTCCTTGCAACTGGACTCAGTGATTGTTGATCAAGGACCCACAGGACGTTTTTCCATACAGAGAGCGCTATTCAAACAGGATTACTATCAGGAATTGATTACCTCCCACAACAAAAAGATCAAAAATGCATGTAATGGATTGCTCTATCATCCTGTCATGGCACTTAACATTAGATACTTCAGAACTGCTGACAAGCCACTCCTTCAACTCTCCCATAGACGCCCACCTGACTTGCCTTGCTGCCTGCTCTCCCTGATGAAGCCTAGACTGTCTGTCACCCCAGAAGCCTACCTCCAGAAGTTGCCCCAGGTCTTGATCAATAAAGAGGCTGAAGCCTATCATGCCAAGTTGAACATCAAGAAGAAGGATGTAGACCACACTTCCAATAGCCATCCTACCCTCCTCTTGTATAAGGTGGGTGATGCTGTATACTTCTATAGTAATAAAGGATATAGATGTGAGAACACACTTGTCATGCTACAGCAAGGGCCTATTAAGGCCAACCAGAAAATGGATCCTGAGAACTACACTAAAGATCTAAATACTGGCCACTTGATTACTAGAGTACACACTCAATACATGTGTGCTGCTCCTAGTACTCATGAGTAAACTCCCTTTAGGACAACAATCTGTAAAAAGAAAACCTAATGAAAAAATGCCATGAGTTGATGTCCAGTTTGCAGAGAAAGAAAGGAATAAGGCAATATACAGTGAGAAAGGCTTTATTGGAATAATTACCTGATATATGCAGCCCTTGAGTCCAGTACCCCATGTTTATAGCCTTTGTCCATTCTAGTGGTGGGAAATGTTGTAAATTAGGTGCATATTAGAACGGGCAACGCTATCAGTGGAATTAATCCTGGTAGTCAAGGCTAATTTGGTTTGCACCCAAATCCATTGGATCTGATGGATTTTCAATTCCAATTGTATCTTGGATGTTACAACAATTTGGCCAACCTGTTACATCCAGTTGGATCAAGTTTGGGAACTGTAAGCGGCTTGCATAATGGGCAGCTGCAAGCTGCAGCCACTCCAGGGTAATGCACATCCACTATTCCCCGCCAAATCATCCAGATCATCCCCAAATAAAAGGAATGTGGATTCAAGAGCCTGGGAGACACTAGAAGATGCTGTAACATTCTAGACAATGGTGCAGGTGTTAATAACACTCCTGCATCCATTGCACAGCCTTTACAGTATATAACTCTCCCTACTCTTATCAAATAAATATACTTTTATACTTTCACACATTACCTACTTGCTTTTACACTCTACTTAGTTGTTACATTAGATTTAAGGGTAAAGGCTTCAGAGTCTTTAAGACTTGTATTAATTTTTGTATAGGCCCAAAACCATACTCTCCAAAGCTAGCACCATAGACGTTAAAACCACAATACGTCAACCAGGCAAAATTCACGACACCAATGTAATTGTGCTGCATAACATTGGTCTCCATAAGGTGGCATATATTCTTGAAGAATTTCCATCAATTGACACCAGCATTGCAGTGGGCCCCCAGCAGTTGACCACGGCAAATTTGCACCTTCTCTTCCTCCCAGCCTATTTGCTCTTCCTAAATCCCATTGAGGGAGTCTTTGGGTGGCTCAAGCAAGCCGTCAAGCAAGGGACACCAACTGGGACTGAGGACCTCTTTGATTTGCTGCAGGCTGGGATCCACACCCTCCCAGCTGAGACTGTGGCCAAATTATATGGCCACACTGATTTGTTCATCCCTGTATGCCTAACCAAACAACCAATAAAAGAAAGGCTTAGCATGTCCAACTTTTTTATATTCTATAATTTATTATTTAAGATTTATTAATTATCATTTTATATTTAGAAGCTCCCAAGCCCGCAATCACATTCAGCAGGACCATTGATGAAGGTTTGTAATGTATTTATTTTATATTAATTTTTGTTATTATGGTATCTGAGGCTATCCCAAACACTTGATACTGGATTACACAAATATATTTATATAACTCTTAATAAATAAATATAAAAATGAAAGTAAAGAGAAATTAAATGGTTAATGTACAACTTAGAGGTATATTTTATTAATTTATATTATTTTGCTTTTATGAAAACTTTCTCCAGGATTTATTTTGCAAAACTTGTTTGCTAAAATAAAAATTATTATAAATAAAAATAATCTAAAATGTAAATATATTTATTGAAAAAGAGAGTTTTAAGGGCACCTGTAATGAATTCTTTGGTATGTACCCGCCTGGCAATGGAGGTGGGGCACAACTTCCACTGCCACACTGTAGACAGTAGGTACAGAAGATTGAAATATTCACAGCGGCTGGTAAAAAGGAGTACATTCAGGTAGGAGTGAAGCAGCAGCTTCTCTGGCGGGGCTTCAGAATTGTAAATTCCAGCCAGGACCAGGGCGTCCTGGATCACATGGTCAACCAAGTTGTACCTGGGGGGACCTTCTTCCCATCCAGGGAGAGCCTGGTCTTGTCAATCCCAATAAGGACCCTGTCCAGGTCCTTGAAGTTTGCACCCATCCTGAAGTAAATAGGAACCCCAAGTAAACCACAAGGTAAAGCCTTTGCACAGCAAAGGCTTCAGTAAACTCACACAGCTTATTGAACACAGTACTTATGATGGTCCAAATGTTTGGTGGTTTGCAGGCGGGGCTAATGTTGGCCAAGTAAAAGTTTGGTTGATTGTTGAAGGTAGAGGCTTAGTAGGGAATGATGGCTACTAGGGAAGGTAAGGACTAGCTAGTAGGTGTAAAGACTACTAGAGGCAGATGTTGTCTTCACCCAGAAGAAGATATTGGCTGCTGTGGGCTAGAGGTCTTCACCCAGCAGGGAACTGTGGCTGCTTGGGGTGAAGAATGAGATAGCTCAGCAGGGAACTTTGTCTGTTTGGGGTGGGGAGTGATCCAGCCTGATGGGTAGTGTTTGCTGCTCAGGCTAGAGAATATTTAGACCCTGGCGGGTAACGCAGGCTGCCAGGGTAGAAGTTTGTGCCAGCATGGTAGGGGAAACCTACCAGGGCTGTAAGTTTTGGACCCCTGGCGGGTAGCACGGGCTGCCAGGGAGGGGAAGAGCTCTGATGGCTCTACGTACCCTGACTTGCTTAAAGGAGGTCTGTGAGCAAGCATACTACCTAACAGACTGGTAGGGTGTCCTCATTTATGCCCCTATGGGAGCTTTTGGGGAGAACCCAAAGTGAGCATTAGAGGGTATTGATTTTCTCAGAGGTGTCATCAAGGCGGTTTGCTTGGGAAAGCAGCTACAGAACTTGGTGTGATCAGGCCTCTGGGAAATGAAGCTGATTACTTTGTGACTGAAAGCCCAGATTTAATCACCTGGGTGAGTAAAAACAACACATAGACATTGATCTATGGTTGAATAGCCTAAGTGGATTGCCACTTGTGAGGGCCCAGTCAAACGCCAGTTCAATGTGGACTCATGCCTGGTTCTACAGGTTCTGGTAACAGGGACTGAGATAAAGAACCAATGTGGTTCACAGAATCAGCAGAGAAGACTAGTAAGAAGGACTTTTTGATCACAGTGAAGACTAGTTGAGGGACTGTTGGTTTATATTGAAGTTTGGAACCAAAATGGTTCATTGTGCAGGTGGAACTAAGGTGGTTCCTAGTGAGAATAAGTTGAAGGGCTCAGAGATTATGATGCAGGAGTAGCTGGTCATGATAAAGGAGTAGCCAGAGGACTGATAAGCTGTTGAAAGACTGGAATAAGCTGTTTTTTTGTCTAAGATGGACTGATTGCTGGTTAAGCTGAATAGATGGAAGATGTGTTTGAAGATCATGATGCAGGATTAGCTGATCATAATACAGGAGCTGGATGAAGGATCAGAAGATGATGATAAGAGCTGGTGGTCTGGAGAAATGAGCCAAGATTTTGTCAAATTGATTTTCTGAGGTGGTAAAATGTGGAATGTTTTGCCTTTGTTTAGTAGTAAATTCAAGAAGGAATATGGATAGAAGTGTGGGTAAGAGATTTATTTATTAAGCTCCTAGGATAGATGAAGGTATGTTGCTATGAGAGCTGGATACAATGTTGTTTTGGTTGGACGTTTTCCTTGGATTTTACAATATTTGTAAATATATGGGGAAAACGTTGAAGATATCCAAAAAGAACGGTTTAAAAAGTACTCTACTATTTAAATTGGTTTAGGTTGAATGCAGGGTAGACTGGTGCTGGAATGGTGAACCAATTAACGCTTTGGTGCGCAAAGAGTTGTCAAATTGAGCAATGGAAATTGATTTCTTAGTTGAGTCCCGGTGGAACTTCAGAAATGGTCTATTTATGCGCTCTGCATTCATTGGTTGAGTTCTGGCATGTTCCTGATGAATATGATTAGTTGGAAGCCAAAAGCTTAAAGTATAAGCAAGGAAATAGTGAATTAAAACTTTAAGCTTTTGAGGAAGTAAGTATGTAAGCTTAAGTTATTATAGGAAAAAGTGAGTGGCAATGGTTTAAGATTTTGAAGAAAGCCATTTTGAAGGTGGAACTGTTAGTAAAAAGACACTATAAGAAGAAAGCTAGCTGGAAAGTTACAGGGTCTTTCTGGGTCTTTGAAAGATCTTTTTAAGTTTCTTCCAAAAGGTTTTTGGAAGCCTTTTGATTGCCAGCAGGAGCTTGGTTGGACTTATACAAGTGCAAAAAAAAGACCACTAAAGATATAAAGAGAGCTGAAGCCCAAGATAACAAAGCAGGAGCCCAAGAATAAGGAGCTGGATCCTTAGCACAGTACAGAAGTCTGATTCCAAGGCACAGGAGTCCAAGTCTAAGGAGCAGAAGTCCAAGACTAAGGTGAAGGAGTCCAAGAACAATTACAAGGAGTCCAAGATTTTGTTGGAGGACTCTAAGTATTGGCAAACCCATATTATTTCCCTGACCCACTGGGCCATATACCAGAAGGTTTCTAAGGGGATCTTCCTTCTGAGAGTGAATAAAAGTCCATTTTGACCCCTATACATATTTTTGAGATACATTTTCCCTTACTAGAGAATGGCCACCCCTTCCAGCTGGTCCCTGGCTATGACCCAGGACACACTTTGGGGACTGGTGGACAGGAACCCCACTGTACTAATCTTCTTCTTGTGTTTTGTTTTAGCAAAGGTGGGATCCATTGCTGGAGGAACCCCTGTCTTGTTGGTACTCCAGGCCAGCCCAAAGTCCGCCAGGAGGGTCTTAGTCTTCTTTACGGCTGTTGCGTCTGCAACAGCCAATTTTGATACCTTGTGCCCCAAGTTTCCCAATAGGTAAGAGAGTGTATGCTCTAAGGGAAGCAGAAGCAAGCAGCTGTATGGGCCCAGCCTATCTCTGGTATGTTTTTGAATGGGAGCATCTCCAGGACATCCCAAACAAGCTCAATGGAGTTTACACAGTAAACTCCACTAATAGATACTGGATCCAGGCAGACCAGTTGGACATGCTTGTAGGCAGTAACTCCTCACTTGGATGCCCCTTTGCTATGTGTCATCCTGGCTAACACCTCCCGGGACATCAGAAAGGTACCATAATGCGGTCCTCTAGCATGTGCAAAATAGGGGAGACAGAAACAGATGCCTTACCACATGATTGGCATAGTTTGAGTAGAATGTGGCAGGGAAAAAGGGGACCAGGACCCGGCGGTTTTCACTGTTTATGTTTTCTAAAAAAAGGTTAGTATTTTATAATATTTATTAATTTTGATTATTAGGTTACCTTTGTGTGTTTCCTCTTTTCCCGCAGCCTTGGCCAGCTTGGCCATTCTTGGCGCAAGCAGTTGAGCAGGCTTTTCTTTATCCTCAGTCCTTGCTTGCTTGGCTGGCTTGAGATGTGCATACATCTCAGGTTTGCTGACCCAGACAGATGGCGCAGAAAGGGCAAAGGACTTAAATTGCAGACCCTCAACTACAGTTTTTTGAACATTGAGAAGACACTCAATTGTTATTTTGGGGGTATCTGGCATATTGGCCATAAGTGCCTTGGCAGACACATTGTCAATTTTGTCCCCAGTAAGGACGGCAGCCTTGACTTTTGCCTTGACCTTGCAGTCAATGTATTTTTTTTGTAATTGCCAAGTTGAGGTCCTTTAGAAGCTTCTCCAATTCTCTCATATGATTTTCTACTAACCTTTCCATATGTTTTTATAGCTTTAACCCCAATAAAATCTGTATTATTCTGATAATATTACCTCTTTATTTATTTCTGCTTGTTTTTCCATTTAATACATTATCCCATTTTTACTCATTGTGTATATGTTTTACGCTTAACTCAATATGTGTTGTTTGCTTTGTGTCTGCATTGTTTCCTTAATTGCCATATTATTTTACCACTTTACACAGCCCCTTGTAAAAATATTAACAACAATTTGGTGATCAGCTAAATTTAAATTAGAAATTATAGGTTAATTGTGTTTAGATAAATTTTTTACTGATCCAAATTCAAAACCTTAATGATAAACTTTAAGCTAATCAGTAGCCAATCAATAAAGTGATTGTTGTGACATAAAGGATTATTCAATAATTCTTTGGCACATGTGTGCTAATCAATATGATTGGATGGTTGTTTTGCCATTATGCGTCATTGCTGCTGTAGCAAGTTTTTGATGAACTAGTGCTAACCCAGCAGCTGATTGAGCACTAGTCCACTAACAAATTGCCACAGTAGCAATGGCGCATAATAGCAAAGCAACCAGCAAGCATATTAATTAGCACATGTACATCAAAGAATTATTAATGACCCTTTATGTCACAACAATCAATTTATCACCCAGCTCCTGATTGAATTAAAGTTTATCATTAAGATTTTGAATTTGGATCAGTAAAAACTTTATCTAAACACAATTAACCTATAATTTTTAATTCAAATTTAGCTGATCACCAAATTGTTGTTAATATTTTCACAAGGGGCTGTGTTTAAGTGCTAAAAATAACTGTGTTCTGAGTCTAGATACATGTCATAGTAAATATATGATTTTATAGAAATAAGCTGAACATAAAGAACAAAACTAACTAAAAACAAAAAACATGAACAATTGAAATACAAAATAAAGATAATATAAATAGAAAATGTTTTGGCAACAGGGGGTTTATTGGGGCAGGGAAGAGTGATGCCTATTAGGCAGAATAGCATGGGAAGGAAGACATAGAGGCAGTGCTGGCCTGGGGGTCTGGGATTGGATGGCTGGGGCTGGAAAGTGGGGGTAGTGGGGGCGGGGTAGGAGTAAGAGAATTGCACATGATGGCTGCCATATAACACTTGTTATATTGCGTGTCCATCATTGGCTGGATGGGTTGATAGGTGGCTGTTGCACAGGATGGGAGGCGCTTATCCTTGTGTGATTGGTTGCCCATGTTCACATGGAAAACCATTTGCGCAAACAAGTCAGTCACCATTTGGTGACCAAAGAGAGAATCATGGTCAAGGACCCCAATATAAAGATCATTAAAGCCTGAGGGTGGCACTCCCGTACTGTGTCTCTAATGTTAAAGAAAACAACATCACCCAGATGGATGTCTGCATGGTTGGCTGGGTACACAGAGGCCTGGTGCTCATGTTACTGGATGGCCTCAAGGGCAGTGGAGCTACCCTCCATCTGGTGGCTCAAAAGAACCCAATGTTTGAAATTTGAGCCATCCCAGGAGTCAGGTAATCCATTGAGTATGTGGTTGTTCTTGTAGACATTGGTAAAATCAGGGTTTGTCCAATATTAGACAAAAGCCTTGGCTGAAACATCCAGAAACGCACCAATGAACGTGCCCTTCTTGACCTTCTTCCTTCTATTCTTGGCAGCAGATTTTCTTTGCTTGCCAAAATCATCAAAAGCTATTGACAGCTTATAGTAGGAGATGAATATAACGTCATCTGATAGGCTTATCAAGCATCAGACCAGGGTGGATTTGATGGCATGATCATACAGGGAATCCTCAGCTCCATCACATTGATTTCCAGCAACATTGGTAAGAACCTGTACTGAAGCCACCTTCCCATATATCCAGAGCTGCACCATGCGCTCAGACACCCATATGTTATGGTGCACAAGTTGCTTCCAGACCTGGGTCAAGGGAAGCTTGGGATCCCGCTGGAGGAGGTCAACCATAATAGGGTAAACCTCATTGATCTGGGACTCTGGGGCCTTCTTGGGCTTCTTGGTTGTCCCAACCAGGCTTCCCTTATTCATTAAGTTATCAAATTCCTGTATTATGGTGGCTCGGGTTAATTACAATTGGGTTGCAATCTGTTCCCAGGACAGACCCTGCAGGTTTAGTGCCACAATTTCTTGGAGAACTTGGGCAGTAATTATTCTGTGTTTGTGGTGCTGGGCTGAGGGAGGTGAAGCCTGATTGGCTGTAGGGGGGCAGGTTGGCTTGTGGTGGGAAGTTGTTCTGAATCAAGGTTGCCATCCTGATTGGTTGGTTAGCAGGCAGCTTGTGCAGGGGTGGGTACGGGAGCAGGGGCAGAGCTAGACACTGTGTGACTACTGAACAAGTCAAAGCCATATGAGTCAGGGGTCAGGTATAGGTTGGCTTCCTTGTTACCTTCCTCAAAGGCTTGGGTATAAACAGATGACTCCACACCCTGAGCCTTACCTCCATTGAAGCTGGCTTGGCTGCTGGCGCCGTTCAAAATGTTGCTGTTGAAAACCATCTTGAAATAAAACCTAGGATAAAATCACTAAAAGTAGAAGTTTAAAATTTTATGATTTATTTTTATTGTAATCTTAAGTCCATATTTGGAAAGTTCTCAAAATTATTTTACACAAATCAGGAGCCATAAAAATGAACAAAATGCCTCTGTTCCAAAATCAGATAGCTGTTGATTGGCTATAAAACTGTTATTTTTCTATTTTAGGCTCCTCATACTACACACCTTGTGTGACTTCATTTTGTTTTGTGATTGTGGAATCTCACTTCCTGATTGCTCAATTTTTTTCATTTTAGTCCTTCTGTTGGTGCCTTATTTGAATCCTGATTGGATTATAATATACTCTGGGATGGCATCCATCCATCTCACTTGTTGTGCAAGTTCATTTTGTTTGTTGTTTAAACAACACCACTTGATATTTGCTATAATTTTGTATAATAGGCTAGTGAAATTTTGTTTTCTGTTTGAAAGTTCATTTATTAACCAAAAATATTTAAATTAATTGAATCCTGAATCTTGCGCAACTTTGATTTTGTTCAAATCTTAAATCATTTTGTTTAAATCTGAGGTATTTTTGGTTGTTGCCATAGCTTTTAAAACTACTGTACTAACTTTTTTATTTATAGAAGAGAACAAAGGAGTAGTCTGTCAATACCTAAAGCCCTATGTATCCCAAACCTTTTACAGAAAATATGTCCCCTACATAGGGCTTCAGCTGGTCCTGATGCCAGCTGCCCGCTTCAAAATGATAAAAACATTAGAAACAAATTACCCTATGAAGTCAGAAAAACTTACAAAGCTCCAAACAACATCAGATGACACTGAATAGCAGGTCTTGGCTTTGGCTGCAGACCCTAACCTCCACCTTAACCAGTACATTCTTCCCCAACATTCTGTAAGCTCTTTGACCTCTTTGTCTGGGACTTTGTCAAAACCATGCCATATCAAAACTTACCTGGAATAGAGAGAGGACAAGAAGAAGTCCATTTCTGTTTCCTGACTGAACACACAATATCCCATGTCCTAAAAAGTTTTAAATAAACATGTCCAACCTTACCAACAGATTGTCTGCCGTCTTGTATGCTGTAGTGGGCGTCCTTGGAGACTTTGGGGCCTCTTGGTGCTCCAACAAGACTAGAATACAGCCAACCATGGAAAAATAATTCACTACCACTTCCCTTAAAATAAAATAAGTATCCTATATAGTAAATTCTGTGAGTTCTCAGCCCTGTTTGCAGGGCAGAGACTTCATTTAATTGTTTACCTAGGTACTGTTGTAATGATGAGGATTGAAGCAGAAGCACACAACCTGTCTGATGTAATAATAAAGCTGGATGAAATTAGACAATTACTAGATGGAAAAAAATTTCCCCTGGGTATAGCTTGTTGCAACTGAACTAATGAGGATTCAGTATTTGAATTGGGGAAGACAACAATCCAATAGAAAGAATAGGAATAATAAGAATAAGGTCTTGTTTATTATATAATACTGAAATTAATATACTATATGGGGAAACCATTGGGCCACAAGGGAGTGGCATGGTGACACATTCCATGTAAGGATTGGAGCCAAAGAATAACTTGTGCGGGATCAGCAGGTTGAATTGGTAGCGCTCCTAATTAGGAGAAAGTGCCCCCAGTTTGACATTGCCATCAGATTGGTTCATGTCATTATATACATCAAGGGACGGCTCATTGAGTGCCCCCTGTGTATTGTGAGATACATTAGCAGGCAAGTCTGGAAACTTGGTTGTAACACCCCTCTTGCCCCCTTCTTGTTGTCAGACACCAGGATTGGAGTTTGCGGAAGATCTGGGAAGGTCCACACAAATAATTTTTGTGTGGGAATGGCGCAGCAGGGGCACAAGCAATTGTGGTGAAGCTTTTTGGTGCTCCCTTGGGTGTCCTCTAACTGATTTGTGTGGTTGTCATAGACCGCGGCTATCTTGAAGGGCCTCAAGTGATTGGGTTCTAACTTGGCTGAATTGGGGTTGAGGGTGTAGATGGGGTCACCTACGGCGTATCTGGCCTCAAGGTGTCTTGTCTCTCCCTCAATTTGCTTGTGTTCAATGTCTTGGGCCTTGGCGCGCCACTGGCTCAGGGAAGGGGTAGGCAATAAGGGGGGTTTTGCGGGAACTGTGAATTGTAACTTCCCTTGTTCTACTCCTGCCAAACCATTGGGCGTCCTAAAGGCCAAGGTGCTGGGGCTAAACCCAGTGCCCCTGTTGATTTGTGCTTGTAAAATGAGCAGTGCAGTGGGAGATGTTCAGTTCATGCAGTATTAGGATGTTCCTGTGTGAGTTTGGCAATCAACTGGACCAGGGAGCCATTCAGTTGCTCTACGCGCCCATTGGCTTGCAGATGATATAGGGTTGTGACTATTTGTTTTAGGGCATTTTTGGCGTAGTACGCTTTCATGACATGTTCAACAAGCTTGGGACCCCCATCTTTAATGAGGCGTTTGGGTCTCCAAAACAGGCCACAATTTCCTTGCCAATGAAGTATGTAATGGTGGTGACGGTGTGGTTAGTGGTTGCCCACACTACTGGCCAGCAGGTGAAGTAGTCAATGGTGGTGATGATATATTTCTTCCCAATTCTGTCTTTGGGGAGAGTTCCAACAATGTCAAGGGCCCACTGCTTAAAGGGTTCCATGACCTTAATGAGTAGGACAGACTTAGGGCGCAGGCTTTGACGTATTCTTTTCACACAACACACATGTCTCAAGGAGATCCAAGATGTCTTGACGCATGCGCGGCCACCAAATCTTCTGTTTCATGACCTTGAAGAGGTTACACCCTCTGATGTGACCCAGGGTTTGGTGGTAGTGCAATATTGTGTCCCCTTGTTGTGTGGTGAGAATGTAAGGCTCTTCTCACCTGTCTCTGCTTGGCGGCAGACATTACCTTCATCAGTGGTGAACTGACTTTCATTGTCCTTCAGTTTGGAGATGGTTACCAAATTAAGACCTTCATAGTGGGTTGCTTCAGGTCAGAGGTAGAGCATTGGCCAAAGGAGTCCAAACCGTTGTCCCTGGTGATGGACACCACATAGAGCCTTGAGAGGACATCTGCTGTGACAAGCTCTTTCCCAGGCTTGTACTTGATATACAACTGGTAAGGGGATAGATGCTTGACCCAGCCTGCCTGGCAGCGTGTCAAGTGATAATGCGTTTTGAAGTATTGGAGCAACTTGTGGTCTGTCAAGACACGGGGTGGGAAGGTGGCCCCTTCCAATTAACAGTGCCACTTCTTGACGCAGTGCACAATTGCTGCTAACTCCTTATCATTAATTGGGTAACATTGTTCTGAGTCAATGATCTTCCTGGATTCTTATGTCACAGGGAGGAATACGCCCTTGTCAGTTTCTACCTGTAACACACCCCTTATGGCCCTGTCAGAGGCATCAGTCTCAAGTTTGTATTGGCGGTTCTGATTGGGAAACTGTAATACAGGTGCAGTTGTAAGTCTCTGCTTCAACATCTCAAAGGCTTGGTCTCTGGCAGGGGTCCAATGGAAGCGCTATTTAGTGTTCAGGAGCTTTGTGAGAGGTGAGAGATGCAATAAGTTCTCCACAATTGGGGATGAATTTACACATGTAGGCAACCATGCCTAAGAATGTACGCACCTGACCGACATCAGTAGGAGGTGACATGCTGGTGATTGCCTTTATTTTGGAAGGTTCAGGCTTTATCCCTTGAGCAGAGATGATGTGCCCAAGGAACAAGAGTTCCAACTTGAGGAATTCATATTTGGAGGGCTTAGCCTTCAACTGGTTTTTCTGAAGGGTGTCAAGGACAGCACAGAGGTGTTGGAGGTGCGTGGTTTGATCTTGACTGAAGACAATAATGTTGTCAAGGTACACAACAACACACTTTTCAATCAATTCCTCAAATGCTTTGTTAATTAAAATGGCAAAGGTGGAAGTAGTGTTGGTAATTCCAAAGTACATGACACAGCACTCAAACAACCCGTAGCGTGTTCAGAAGGCAGCTTTTGCTTCATCCCCTGGTGCAATGCGGACCTGGTTGTACCCTGCGGTGAGATCAATATTACTAAAGACCTTCACACCTGCAAGTGTGTCAAACAGGTTGTCAATCAACGGCAGGGGGTACTTGTTTTTAACAGTCACCTCATTGAGGGCGCAGTAATCTGTGGCTAGGCAAAGGGACCCGTCTTTCTTGGCTACAAAGAAGACAGCAGCCCCATATGGCAAAAGTGAGGGGCGTATGAAGCTTTTATCAAGTGTGTCTACAAGGTGCTGGCAGAGGGTTTCATCTTCTTTTGGCATCAAGTAATAGAGGAGACTGCTTTGGGTAGTGATCCTTGCAGTTGTACAGCATACTGAATCTCCCAGGGAGGAGTTAGTTGGTCCAGTGTTTCACTGAAAATGTCCTTATACTCCTCAAGGAGAGCGGCAAGTGCTGGTGGAGGTGGAGTAGTCAAGGGAAGAGTTGCAGGTGGTTCTGAGCAGATAACTTTGACTGAGCATTGTGTGAGTTTAGTTTTCCCTTGAAATTGTATGAGCCCGTTTCTGTTATTCTGACAAACATGGTATTATGCAGCAACTTGCTCATTTTGATGGGATATATCTGAAAACCCAGCCCATTCCTATTGAGGGTAATCACAGACGTATCCCAGTAAATGTAGGGTTGGTTGTGGCAAATACAGTTAGGGCCAGCAATGATATTGTGGCTATGCCCTGCCCATGATTGGCCCAGAGAGCTTAACCTGGATGTTCCCCATTCTCACATAGAAGGGTACCGTCTCATGGATAATTGCCACTCTTTGGGAATCAGCCACCTGTACTGCCTTGAATCTGCTTG
This sequence comes from Entomophthora muscae, assembly GCA_014839935.2. Taxonomy (NCBI): domain Eukaryota; kingdom Fungi; phylum Entomophthoromycota; class Entomophthoromycetes; order Entomophthorales; family Entomophthoraceae; genus Entomophthora; species Entomophthora muscae. The sequence continues at coordinate 79,349 of QTSX02003124.1, forward strand.
GCCCACGGTCTAGCTGTTGAGCATCTGCAAAAACCTGGTCAACCATATTGTGATTGGCCCCAGTATCTACCAGTAGTTTGTGGGTGCTCCCAAAGAAACAAAAGGGGTAGTTCAAGTGAGTTACTTTATTTGGAGAGTGACTGGCTTGAACTATGGGGTCATTGCTATGAACTTGGAAGACGTTGCGGGTTTCAACTTTGTGAATGTTGTATTTGCAGGGGTTTTTTGCTAGGAGGGATTGAGAGTGAGGGTCAAGTGGGGTTGTAGAACATCTTGTAACTACAACCCCCAGGCTTTTCCTGGGTCCTCAATTTGTGCTAATTGGAGTTCCCCTTTGTGGGGGTGCAAAACCCCATTTTCCTGTTGGTGTGGCTGGCAACAACCTACTTGGTTGTGAGCACTTCCAGGTGTGGGACAAGGTTGGGTTGGTGCATCATTGGAGCGGCGGAAACCCATTGAAGCCTGATTATTAGCCTCCACAATGGACTTATAGCAGTCATTGATGGAGGTGAAGCGCCTATAGGAACCCACTTGCAGATATGGGGTTTAACCCATTAACTATCAAGGTAAGGAGCATGGCGTTCACGTCAGTCACGGCTTCTGGGGCGATGGCAAGAGCTTGCTGCCAGGTGGCAAGATATTCAGGAACAGAACCAGTCTGTTTGATAGCCAGGAGGGGAGTCCCTACCACAATGGGCAAGAATGTCTCACTGTAGTGGGACTTTGCGGCATCCCTGAATGACACCCAGGTGATTTCTATTTCTTGACTGGCCTAGGTGGTGAACCAAACTTCAGCAGGTCCTGTAAGGCGGCCTGAAGCAGTGGTAACCCAAATAGGCTCAGGTACCTGACTCACACAAAGGCAGGTTTCAGTGGAGTGGAGCCAGCTGACAATATCAGCCCCTTCCATGCCACCCACAAAGGTTTCCAACTGGAGGTTGAGCATGTGTTGTGACAGATCTGACTGGGTCAGGGTGACACTAGCATTGTGCTGTACAAGGCGGAGTCAATTGTACACACTTGTAAGTACAAGTTGATCTTGATAGATGACGTACCTGTTGGTGATGTCCACCTTGGGGATTGGCAGGAAGGTTTCTTGGTGGAGAGTAGCCATATAGCCCGTACTCTGTCCTTTCTTGGGGGGATTTTTCTCTTTAGGTAGGTTGTGAACCTACCACTGCTATCACTGTTGCAACTGAACCAATGAGGATTCAGTATTTGAATTAGGGAATACAACAATCCAATAAAAAGGACAGGAATAATAAGAATAAGGTATTGTTTATTATAGAATACTGCAATTAATATGCTATGTGAGGAAAGCCACCAGGCCACAAGGGGGTGGCATGGTGGGAAGTTCCATGTAAGGTTTGAAGCCAAGGAATAACTTGTGCTGGGATCAACAAGTCAAATTGGTAGCGCTCCTAATTGGGAGAAAGTGCCCACATTTTGACATTGTCATCAGATTGGTTCATGTTGTTAGATACGTCAAGGTGCGGCTCATTGAGGGCCCCCTGTGTATTGTGAGATACGTTGGTAGGCAAGTCTGGAAACTTGGTTGCAACAAGCTCAATTGAGCACATTATTCAGGATACAGTTATTCTCAAAGCCACATATGGGATTGCAGCTCCACTGGAAAAAAATCCTCCTGGTTAGTTGTATCAAAGTGCTCCTGTACTCAAGCTGCCACAATCTATATAGTACAGAAGCAATGACAACATACACTTTAGCAATAAAAACTGCTAGTTTATTTCAACATCAAGTCCTGGAATTCTGCTGCTCACATCCCCAATAAAGCTCTAAGCCCAAATAATGTTTTTGAATTTTTTTATATAATTTCTTTATAATCTACTATAATAAAACCATTCATATTTGAAAAATAAAATCATTATATAACAATACCTATTTTTGTTTATTATTCATTAATTCTTCTTTGCTTTATTAATTTTATTATAAATGACAGTATATAATTAGAATCATATAAAGAATGTCAATATAAACTAACTTAAATAAAATCAAAATTCAAAAATTTAATTATTTTTGTGTGCTATTTATTTATTTATTCATTCAATTGGCTTTGCTTTGTTAATTTTTATTATACCTGATGGTATACACACAGAATCACATAATAAAGTCAATATAAATTAAACTAAATAAAAACAGACATTAAAAACAAAAATACAAAAAACAGTCAGAATAGCTAAGCCATTAATCAATTGGCTGCACAGAGAGGCACACTGGGAGAAACAGATCAATGTGACCATAAAGTTTAGCCATGGTTTCAGCTGGGAGGGTATGGACACCAACCTGAAGCAAATTGAACAAATCATTGGGCCCAGGTAGTGCCTCTTTCTTGACTAATTGCCTGAGCCACCCAAAGACCTCCTCAATTGGGTTGAGGAATGGGGAATAAGCAGGGAGGAATTACAGACGCAAATTGAATGTGGCAAATTGTTGGGAGCCAATTTCTACATCTGTATATATCATGGAAAATTCTTTGAGAATATCTGCCACCTTGTGGAGTCTGACATTATCTAGCACAATGACATTAGTGAATCACGTGCTTGTGCGCCTCAGGTGCTCCTGAACCAATTAGAGAAATTCCAGAAAGGTCCCACTATTATGGAAACCCTTGATCATCTGGTATAGTTTAATACCAAGGGGACTAAGAAGAGCTACCATTGAGTAGGCAATAGAACACACAGCTGCACAACAGGACATGCTGTTCTTTTTGCCTTTGGGGACATCCCCATACTTGTTTCTTGTGGAGGACACAAAGGAGGACTTATCAATGTAGTAGAATTTGACGGTCTCCTTCTCCTCAGAGCAGTGAACATCTTGGTGTATTTTTTGATGGTAGGAAATATTGTCAGGGCTGTTTAATTGTATGGAGAACCCCCAAGTTTTTTCCATGAGAATCTCACTCTTCACAGCACAATAGCATGTGGAAATCAAGGCCTTAATCCCAAAAGTGGACTCACCCATTGACTGAATATTAACAGTTCAAGATGGCAGTTTTAATTGATCCACTGCTGGATTGCCTACAGGTGTTCCTTGACCAATAGGATCAGTTGGTGCTTGGATTTCTCCAAGTGTAGGACAACACCCGTTTTCAGGTAGGGTTTGCAGAGCCTATGGACAGTTTCATCCAAAATCTTGACAATGGCTGCAGCCTTCTTGTAGTCTGGAATCTCCTTCATAAGTCTCCTAAAGGTCTTGCAGGTGGCGTCAGGGATGTCATGGTACTTTGGCGTTTTGGTGTTGGGAAGTGACTCCACGGGCTCAGCCACGGCACAGGACATATGCACCTGACCATAGAATGCAGCAACCTTTTTCAGCACCTTCTGCCATTTTGTTGTTTGCAAATAATGTGGCTGCTTGTCCTCATCTTCCCTTTTGTTATCACTCACATAAGGCTTGTACGTGATGTCAAGCACAGGCTTTACCTTCTTCATCATAGCTATTGGGACTGCTTTCTGGCATTAGACTGGGTCAAAAACAAATGAAGTACTGTAAAATCAGAACCTAAACGTAAAAATGCGGGATTATCAAATCCTTGGTCCAAATTTTGAATCACTTTTGCAGGCAACTCAGCTGAGTGAAAAAATAAAATATTTAATAAAATCAACCATTTAATTTGACTTTTTTGATTTATTTAAATTGGCAAATTTTGAATCTCTTGAGCAGATAACTCAACTAACAAAAGACAAAACTCAGCAAACAAATGTGGGATAAATGAATCAGAAATGCGGGATTCTTATGTACAATTTGAGATTTCCTGTATGTCAAACAAATCATAGACCTCATGTAAAAAGTAACAAATCTGAAATTGCAAAATTTCAAATCCTTGAATCAAGTTTCAAATCATATTTGCAGTGAATTTGAAATAAATTTAATTTATGGGCATCTCAAAAAGGATGTCAATGGATCTAGAATTATGGATATGTTCAAATTCTTTTAGGAAGCACAGGCATTCTCAGAATTCACCCTATTTCATTTTGGGACGGCTAAAATTTAGATCCTACTATTGCAAATTAACATAAATAACAAAAAAATTGACTAAAATATAAATTCCTCTTTTTGAGATTAAGTTTTTAATAAAAATTTATTATGTCTTCTTCCAACACCAACCAAGTCAACAAGTTGTTCCCTGGCCTTGACAAAATCAGCTGGGGCTACACTGGGTCTTCTAATAGTGAAGCCTCCCTCTATGGCCACTCCCAACCTGCAGGTCCCTCTGCAAGCACCACCCAGGAGTGTGTTCTTTCTCCGCATCCTCAAGCATGGGCCTGTTTGCCCATCACACACAGGCAGCTGCTAATCCAAATCATACAGAAACACTAGCATCTGGAATTGACCAAGTGAGCCATGGGGCCGCCAATGAAAGCCAGAATCCAGAAACAGCCAATCAGATGCACTGTCTGGTTCTCAAGGCAGACACACCCAGCCTCCACCCAATCAGCCTGCAAGACACAGAAGAAAATTAATCACTCTGGAGATTGTTCTTGAAATGGTTGAAATTTGAGGGATGCTTTGTCCATTGGGGAAATTGTGGCTGCAATGGGTTTTGTAAAGTCCACTGTGGCTGCAACCCTGCAAGCCCACGCCAACAGTGGCACCCTCCTAATAAGACCTCACCTGGTGCCTGTACTTCAACTGATGGTGAAAAAGCCCATCCTCTCATGATGGCTATCATGGAACGTGACCTGTGGATGCCCCTGGTCCAGGTTTGTCTCCAGCTGGGACTCTGTGGCATCTTCACCAACAAAAGAACAGTGAATTTGTGGATGCACAGAGTTGTGGTTGCCGCCTGAATCCTATCTAATCAGGTTCTTAGTGGCCCCAGTTTGGAAGATACTAACCCCTAAAATTTGACCATCATCAATTTTATTAAAGGGAGGGCAATGAGGGCCCGTAACAACGTCATCTTCCTATCATATGCTAAGATTTCTGCAAGTATCCAAGACTATGGAGAGAAGCATATCCAGTCTGACATCTACAAGCGCGGCCCAATCCTGTATCAATTTGTTGGGGTTTTGTTGGCAGTTTCCCCATTGGGTGTCAATAATTACTCAGCAATATTGAACACTGCAGATGGGTATTCCTATCATACGGAGCTCAAGGACATGCTGGAGGAGTGGGCTACCCAACAAGCTGTATACACAGTTGTACTTAGTGCAGAGATGGAGCAGCAGGAACGGGCAGCCAAAGAAATTATGGCTGCAGGGCACACCTGTTGGTCCTATCCCACTAACCATGCTGACATGCATCTTGTAGATGTATGTCTTTACAATTTTGGTTCAGCTCTCAGGCGCTTAAAGCCTGCCACCTACAATGAACTGTGCTCCAGAATTGAGAAGGGGTACAAGCTTTTCCCTTCTATATTTGTCCAGGACTTATTTGATCTCATCATCTTTGATTCAAGTGATAGTGATAAGAACAGAAAGGACCCCTGCCTCCCCCCAAGCCAGTCCATCTGTTTTGTCAAGCCAGTATATGTGACAGAAGAAGAATTCAAGCAATTGAAGCAAACCACTCTTGCTGCCCCTTCCCAGTCAACAAACCCTGCCTCCCCAACCCCCATCAAGCCACCTGTCTTCCAACCCTGACTCCCAAGCCACTACCAATCCCCCCACTATCTCTGATGCTGTCCCTTTCACAGGTGCAGATGAAGGCAATGTTCATTCCACCCATTCCCTTCCCTTCCCGTCCTTTTATTAGTAAATAAATCTTTTCTTTGTGACAACTTATTAAAATTAATTTTCTCTTTTAATTCACAATTAACAATATTTCTTTTACATTTTTAGAATTTCCTATACTTAAAAATTTTTGTACAATTTACAAATAGCTTAAAATTATGAGCATACATATTTTTCATCATTATTAATAAATCAAAGACAATAAAGGTAAATATTGCATTAGAATATAGCAATTAGACGTCAACTCTTGATATTTTGATATTATGTGCATAACTCAATACATTTTGTTTAATAAAATCCATTGTAGACTTGTCCTTTTCCATTATAATTTAATGAAATGAACTGTGTTTATATTAGAGAGCCATTAACGCTTAGTTTAAATATTGATACATAATGCATTTAACAGCCTGTATATTTACTTATTGATAATAATTCTATAAACTTTTTAGTTGGATTTTGCAAGGTAATAATAATTTAATGTGTTAATAAACAGTAATTTATTAACATATTACATTATTATTACCTTGCAAAATCTAACTAAAAAGTTTATAAGGATATTACCAATAGGTAAATATACAGGCTAAATGCACATGTACCAATATTTTTTTCTAAGTGTTAATTGCTCCCTAATATAAACACAGTCCGTTTATACAAATTACAATGAAAAAGCCATGTTTGCAATGAATTTTATTATATAGAATGCATTGAGTTATGCACATATCTAAATATAAGTTATTTAACACATGACTAAGTATTCTAATATAGCATTTATATTTGTGGTCCTTAATTTATTATTGATCTTGAAAATATTCATGCATTGAAAGGTAGATACTATAAAAACTGTTTTTTGATGTAATTCAAACAAAATGTCAAATATCTAATAACTTAATAAACAAGGTAGAGTCAGCCCTCAAAGAGTTTGTCAAGCTTAGAGCTACAAAAATACGGGAGATTGTGGTAAATCAACAAGGAGATGAGAGAAGAGCCTTGGTCAGCAAATGAAACCATAAAAAATAGCCTGAGAACAATAGTCAACAAAGAGCACAAGGAAATAATTTTAAATCTTCAAAAGGAAATACTCAAGTGGCTATATTTATAGTCAAAGTTACAACTTTAGGAATTTTAAAAACCAATAGAAAGAATACTCAAATAATCAAACTAATTGAAGAAAATGGAAATTTCAAAGGAAATAAACACAAATGAAGAGGAAACTGACCAAATGGAAACAGACAAAAATAAAACTCAGTCAAGAAGCAGGAGAGCATCCAAGAAATACAAAAAAATTTATCAAATGAAAACCAAGAAGAAACACAAGTTGCAAAAAAGGTAAGAAAAATTAAGCCTCAAGAAAATTAATGAAGAGCAGCCAACACTCATAGAATTTATGAGGTGGTGCCCGTGGCTGAGGGGCTGCAGGGAAACAGATAGTAGGAGTCTTTTTATGTTTTATTTATATTTTATTTTAGTCATCACCAGGAATGTTGGGAAAAAGATCGCTGAAGTGGCAGCTTTTGCCCTAAGAAAAGTTGGATTCTACGAGGTTACCAGTCGTGGTAGCCCTGTAAAACAAATAACTAAAAATGAAATAAATAAAATAATTCAAATGAATATGAATAATTTTTGCAAATACCAAGCAAAAGCCAGGGAATATTTACCACCCACAGGGTGATGCCGTGGATTGGGGGAAGCATAAAAAAAGGAGCAAATATCAACTTCAAAGAATGACTGAAAGTTGCAAGGATATCAAAATAATTTGGTGAATATATTTATGAAAGTATACAACAATTCCCTTTTCAAATATCAAATAAAATTAAAGAAACCTAATAAAAACAACTTTCAAATAGGAATAAGAATATATTAAAAAACTGGAATCTTCAATGAAGTATTCAAAGTATTATCAAATAAAGTTAGGGACACAGTCCTTTTGAAACATTTAAACCTTTATTTATTTTGTTTTCCAAGGCATGGGGGGCATATACAAGTCAGGCACCCCTGGAACCATCTTCAAGCTCAATAAAACATCCTATATCAACAGATTAGTTCAAGTATACAAAAGATTGTGCATATCTTCTGAAAAATATACCTTTTAAAGGATTCATCTTGCAGTATACCTAGGAATCCTACTACATTGCATATTAAAAATTAACATCAAAAATTTTGAGGATGCACCTATACAGCAAATATATGCTAATTAGCACTAGAACGCCAGAAGACGCTGCGGGGGTATAGGACAGTCAATCACAGCCTGTACAACTCCTTTGCACTGGCATTGTTGCTTGGGTTTTATGTTCCTCTGAAAAAGAATCTGTTGATTAATTTGCTTGCACCTGCCTTCCTTTTATTAAGTGTTTGGCAGCCACCAGAGTTGCAGGGCGCCATCCCTCTAGCAATTGCATCCAGGATTGTCTACCACGTACAGAAGAGTATGTGGATCCAATTAGACACTCTAGCTGAAAATTTGATTTTGGGGTATAATTCCCTGGAATAATTGCATTCCATTTGCAATTTGCATCTCCCCAATAAATTATATTCTCTTGCAATTTTAACTTTTTATTTTTATTTTTTTAAATTTTTATTTCAAATATTAAAATTTAAAGTTTTAAAATTTAAATATTAAAATTTAAATATTAAAATTTAAATATTAACATTTAAGTTATACAGTAGTTTTAAAAGCTATGACGACAAGCAAAATGAACTCAGATTTAAACAAATTCAAGTAGCAGGTTAAAATATACACTCTGTTAACAGGTATTTTTGGCGCTAATAGGCAAAATGGGTCAACACAGCAACAAAGTACTCACGCGTAAAGCAAAACCATTCAAAATGCAATCCAAAATACATGGATTCACAAACAAAATGGTGTGAGTTGGCTTTTGGTGTACATATGTTTA
>QTSX02003125.1:0-87036 GCA_014839935.2 Entomophthora muscae
AGACCATATATTACCAAGGCAGGTGCCGAGGTAAAGACCACAACTTAACAGGAGCACCAGTATTTTTGGGCCTTGAATATAGGGGATCAGGGGAATTTTGCAGGTATTTTCTTTGTTATGTTTGAGTCTAAAACCCTAGACAACAGGACAAAAAGACAACAAGTTTCTTAAACACTGGTAAAAGATAGGGTATACAAACCACAAACTGATGACTTCGAAAGCGGGAAGTAAAGTCTTAGAGAGCATATATGAGCTAAAACCAGAGCAAAAGCTAAAGGAGAAAAAAATCAAACTTAGATAGATAAATATACAATTTTAAGTATTAATCTTTAGGTTCAAGTCACTTTCTTTTAGTAAAAGTCAATCAGGCTTTAACATTGACATTATCAGTGTCTATTAAAATTTCAGAAGGCCTGGAAGTCAAGGAAATAGGTAAAGAAGGTGAAACGTTTACTAACACTTTAGGAGAAATAAAAGAGCCAAACAAAAGGACCCAAGAACTATTCAAAATAATCAGATTTTAAAGGTTCAAACTTTAACTGAAGAACGAGCAAACAGGGGGTAAAAGTTCTCTTCTTGTTCAAGAAAAACCATTGGAATTTGAAAGATCAGGTGACCCCAGCCAGTCATTTGATTCGGTGAGATAGAATTTCGCTAGTAGTTTCGAGAGTTTGGACTGTCCATCACTTCTGACCTAATCTCTGACCAGTGCCTAAAGGACAGTTCTGGAGCATTAATCCCAGTTGAAATAAATTTTTTTGAAGTAACCAAAGGCGATCTGATTGTTTGGACTTAATCATTTGAAATGCGGATGAGCCAGCCAAAAATAATCCAAATTGATCAGAGATTCCTCTCTTGTTAGAAACAGAGTTCAAAACATCATATTTGCCACCTGGGAAGGATATTTCAAAACAAATCTCTCATTAATTGTGTGGGCTAACCTCAAGAGAATTAAGGGGCTTGGCTGGCTTTGAACAGATTTTTTTGTGTGTCGCGGGAAGATTGTCCTATCTAAGGCCAAAGGAGGAGTGACTTTACATGGACAGACGTTTAACTCATCCTTCTTGATTCGGTTTAAATGTGACTGTGCGTTGAATTATTGAAGTGACTTAAAATCTGTGAACATCCTAGGTAAAAAATATGGTGTTTCAAGTAGCAACACTACTTTTCAACACAATGGACAATTGCAGCAAGCTCCCATTCTGGATGAGATAGTGTTGCTTAGTGTCAGTGAGCTTCTGGACTATAAGCCACGGAGAGAAAACACCTTTGTCAGTTTTCAACTGCAGCATGCTTTTATGTTCGGGTCTGAAGCATCAGTTTCAAGTTGATACTGGTCGTTCCTGTTAGAAAACTGAAGAATCAATGATGTGGTAAGCTTTTTCTTGAGTTTCTCAAAGGATTTATCCCAACTGGAGTCCATTGAAACTTACGTTTAGTGTTAAGTAACTCAGTGAGGGTGCAACAAGATTTTTGCAGTCAGGAATGAGTTTGTTTTTGGTCGCAAACATTCCAAGTAAGTTATATGCTTCACTAACATCAGCAGGAGGAAGTATGTTGGTGATTGCCTTGATTTTAGTTGGGTAAGGTTTCATTTCATCATCTTGGATGATGTCAAAACAGCAGGCTCAACCCGTCAGCAAGGTTCCAAATAAGCAGGTTTGCAAGCTGCAATCTGATTACCCAGTCACCTGAAGCCAAGTTAGGAAGGCAACTCAGATTTCCAAATACAATAACATGAACAGAAGTTGATTTTCCCCAGTGGGTAACTTGTTTTAGCACTTGACTCATTACCAAGATCAAGCCACCCCCTTCACCATTGCATTGTGTGATCAACACTATCATGTTCCTGTTATCCACAGTTCACAATGTCTATATAATACCTATCTCTCAATAAAGAATATTATCTAGTTTCTAAAATTTTCCCCTTGTAACTCTGCTAAAACAGCACAGTTACGACAATAGTATATCCCAAGAACAGTAAATCCGGCTGAAAGAACTTACATTTAGATGGTTTGGTCTTTAACTGATGCTTGCAAAGAGGATTAAGGACAGGACAAAGATGGCAGATGTGTGTGGCTTGGTCCTGACTGTATACAATAATGATGTCTAGGTAGACCACAAAATACTTTCTGACCAGGTTTGTGAAGGTTTTTTATGAGCATTACAAAAGTGGATGATGCATTAGTCATGTCAAAATTAATGAAGCAGCACTCAAACAACCCATAGTGTGTTTGAAAGGCTGTTTTTGCTTTATTCCCAGGGGAAATTCTGGATCTGGTATATCCTGCAGTGAGATCAATCTTGCTAAAGATTTTTCCACCTGCAAGTGTATCAAACAGGTCATTAATTAACAGTAGGGGTTACTTATTCTTTACTGTGACTTTGCTTAGGGCACAGTAATATGTGACTAAGCAGAGTGAACTGTTTTTTTGGCCACAAAGAATACTGCATCCCTGTATTAGAAAAGAGAGAGGCAGATAAAACCCTTTTCTAGAGCATCTAAAAGGTGCTGACAGAGAGTTTTGTCTTCCTTTGGTATTAGATGGTATAATGAACAGGTCTTTAATAAGAACACTTGTAACTAAACAGTGTTCTGGATCTCTTAAGGTGGAGGTAACTGGTCTGGTGTTTCACTGAATACATTATTAAACTTGTCAAGTAGCTCCTGCAATGCTGGTGGTAGATCTTTCAGAGAAAAAGATGAGGGAGGTTCAGACCTTATAACCTTTGCTGAACATTTTTTGAAGTCCAACTTACCCCCTTGAACTTGTAGGAGCCTTCCTCTGTTATCTATACAAAGACAGTGTCATGTAGTGGTTTGTACATCTCAATAGACTAGATTTGAAAGCCAACAACTTTTTTTGAAGAGTGATGATGGAGGTGTCCCAGTCAATTTAAGAACATCTGTGACATAGCCAGGTCAAACCCGCAATAACATAGAGGCTAAAGTCGCTCATGATAGGTCCAGAGAGCCTAAACTGAATGCTGAATATTCTTACTTAGAAGGGTAATGTTTCAGGGGTGATGGCTACTCTACAGAAGTCTGCTATGTGCACTGGTTTAAATCAGCTGGGTACCTGGTTCAATTGTTGAGAATCAGAAAATTTCTGATTGACTATAGTGTGATCAGCCCAGGTGTCCAACAGAAACTTGTGAGTGTTCTCACAGAAGCAAAAGGGGTAATCAAGCGGGTGTTTACTTTGATAAATGACTGGCTTGGAGGATGGTGTTGCCACTGTGCACTTGAAATACATCTAAGGTTTACATCTTGTACATGTTATAGTTGCATGGATTCTTAGCAAGGAGAGATTAGGAGTATGAGCCAAGAGAGATTACAGAGCCTCTTGTGTCTACAACCCCCAAGCTTTTCCAAACTCTCAATCTGTGCCAACTGTAATCCTCCCTCACAAGGGCACTTGTTACTGTTGTTATGGACCACAACCCCAGGTATTTGAAATATACTTTCCTTGGCTGCAAAAAATTATGTTCCCAATCCTGGTCTTCTCTCCAATTCCCTTTTTCATTTGACCCTGGTTTCCATCATTCTTAACACACTTGGCAAGTTGTCTTGGGTAGGCCCTTATCCTGAGGACCTCAAATCCTTTCCAAAGCCAGGGACTGATGAATCCCCTTTCCTGAACCCACACAACACCAAACTTACAACAGTCCCAAATCACTCCCTCCCCTCCTCACGTTAACTTCCTCTTATGAATCCAGATTCCCCTCCCACCTGGGATTGTTCTCTGTGGTTGCTTGCTTGCTGGTGCCTTGGTTATAGCCTTAGATACCTATTTCTCTCCCTTGTCTCAACCTGCCTCTTTTGGAAGGCCTCTTTGAGTGGCCATTCCAGTCCTGCACTGGATGGCGTCCTGGTGGATGGTTCAACCAAGATGGGAGCCAGACTTTGTTAGTCTAGCCCCCTCTCTTACACCTTTCACACCACCTGTGAAGAATTTCAACTGTAAGTTCAGCATGTGTTGTGACAGATCAGACTAGGGCAGAGTGACACTAACACTGCATTTTCACATGCAGAGTTGGTTATAGGCACTGGTGAAAACTAGTTGGTCTTGGTATAAAGTGTAAACTTCTGGGATGTCCCCATCATGGATGGGCAAGAAAGCTTTCTGATGAGGTGTAGCCATACAGCCAGAACTCTGCTCTTTCTTGGGGGAAATTTCTTACAGGTAGGTTGCTAATCAAACCTAACGCTAGTATCACTGTTGCAACTGAGCCAATAGTTTAGTATTTAGATTGGGAAAGACAATGGTATAATAGAAAGGACAAGAATAGGAATATGATGATTTTTAATAGAGAATAACGTAATTAATTTAATATATCAGAGAGCCACAAGTATATCAGGGAATGGCACTGTGGCAGGTTCTGAATAGGGTTTGGATTAGAAATATCTTAGGTGTAGGAATAGCACGTCAAATTGGCATTGCTTCTATTCAGGAGATAATGCCCCGTAATTTGTTACTGGCCACAGGGTCCTCTATACTGTTATTTATGTTATGAAGCGTCTCATTGAACACCCCTGTGTATTGTGAGATACATTAGCGGGTGGGAGAGTAATCTTGGTTGTAACAGTATTTCAATTTCATCTGAGCCCTTTTAAGCAGGACATCTTTTAGGGTAAATATATAGACTTATAATCACCCAAGAAATACTAATGAATAGTAATTCTTTTCTTTGTAGCTGTGGAATGCAATTATTATGAGCTTAACCTTAACTACATATGCTAGTTGCTTAAATATATCATTTTGTATTAAAAATTTGAGTTTTAATGGTATAAGCTGTATTATAGTAGTAGGAAAGGTGATTAAGATAAGCATTAGCCTATTATTTTATATCTTGGCCCTTGAGCTATATTTTAGGATAGGGTGAATTTTATTTGCTTGAATTGGGTCCTGTTATTTGATTAGCCATTCTTTATCAGATCCCAGGTATTATATCAATCACTGATCTCATGATCTTAGGAGGTTTACTAATAATTAATCCTTGTGTGGTACACTATTGCATATTGCAAAATATGCACCTGAAGTTAATAATTTTATTACCCCAAAAATTATGATAACAAATTCTAGAACTTGTTGCTAAGATTAAACTATCATAATCACATGCCTAGAAAACAGAGCTAATCAGAAGCATCAATTCATTTAGCTCACTGCAATCAAGAAGAAGCTAATAATACCCTATATACTTTAAGCATCTTGCTTAACTTTAATAAGAAAACACTTTGCCAAATAAACACACTATTTTTCTTTCATTATTCCAAGGCCTATCTTTTAAGGATAACTTCTTGGTTCAGCTGCTAAAAAATCTCTCAAAACAGGCTAACTAATACACCTGTGTTGACATTTTAAAAAAAAACTTGGAGAGCTTTGGTAACATGAGCCTTATTTACCTATTTTGTCTCTTTAGTGATGATACTATCATTTAATTGTTAATTTATAAACTTTGGGGTACTTTTAAAATGAGTGTATGTTCAAAGCACCTAAGAGTTTTGGGGGATCCTATAGTATTTTTCTGGTAATTGGGTTTGTATTGGGATTACTCACACCTGTTTACGCTGATTTTTGATCAATCCCTACTGGCCTATAGTTTAGTCTTTAGAGAATGCTTTATTACAGTACTTTTTAAAGCTTGTTGCTAAAAAAAATCAACTCACCTGTAAATTGAATCTACTCAGATACCAAAAAAATTCAATACATCTCAGAATGAAAGTGAAGTGAACCCAGATATATTGTTGATCAATATACATTCACTTTTTAATTTTTTTTTGCATCTGAGTTGATTTTTCTTAGACTGCCATAGCCTTGTCAGCTATTTTTATCAAATTTGATTGCTTGAGCCTCTCAGAGCTAAGAGCCCTATTTATGATTGTGACAAATAAGTTGGACTTCTTTGATTTGGTGTCTATAGTTTGTATTTGGAGGTTTGAAAAGGCAAAATATAGTTGATTGACAAGTCACAACTCTAGCACAGTTGCTACCACCCAACCAATTTTTATTTCAACAAAGAGTTGTTTGGCAGATTAAATTTTAATCTTTTTAAAAGAATAATGGTTTTTTACTTTAAAGATGTGTATTTTTGGTCCAGAGTACTCTTTGTTAAAATATCATCAATTCTCTGTATAGAATGAAAGAACAACTCTGAAAGTGATAAGAGGATCAAATGCAGATGTTCTGTTTTAGATTTTTAAGCAAACCTTTTATTCAAAAATATGAAGCCTCCTATTCATCTTAACCTGATGGCTCGTTATTGTTGTAAATCTACTTGTCTAAGGATATTAAACAAGTATGATGGAAAATGAAAGGGGCTGTTGATCTCACTGAGAAGAAGTGCCTTTTATAGCTGAATAGTGTGCCCAGTTTTGTCTCTATAGATAGAGTTCTATTTGGCAAGGTTCTTTTATAAAACGAGATCTTATCCTGGAAATGTATTAAACTTGGACCTTATTTTGGAAGCCTTACTTTACTCTTCATGATTCTAGAATTAATTATTGATTTTTTTCCTGAGAAAGCAATGATGGGAGATACAATATTGTCTATAGTTCAGCATATGTCCAGGTAGAAAGATTTGCTAAATGTGGTTATGTAAATCATATTTTAGCACACATAGTTTTAAATTATTTTATTTTTGGGAGACATCCAATTAACTTACTATAGCTTCACTTTAAAGAAGATCAGTCTCAGGCTATATTACGCCATAATTTTATCTTCAGAATTTGAGGATCAGATGTTTATTTTGTAAATAAAAGTTACCTATCACATCGCTACTGCTATATAAACCACATTGGCATTTGAGATTTAATGTTAGTTTAGAATTCATTGACCTGAGTAGTTGTGATTTTTGGGACTGCAGTCATGTTAAATACTGTAGGAGGGGGTTTATTTGCAGCGAGAATTTAGGGCTAGGGTACAAGAGTCTTTTAGTCTTCAAAGTCGCCAGAACCTGGGATGTGTGCCACATCGGCATCAGCTTTGTTATTTGATGAGTTTTTGGTGTTTTGGAATCATTGGATTGTTTTCCTTTGGGAGCTGAAGGACCACGCTGCAGCTTGGTTTGATGAGGGGTTGAGTTGTCATCAATGATGAGTTGCACTTGACGGTAGATTTCATTGCCAATCACGTCAATGACCCGAAGGAGAGGCCCCATTAATTTGAGAGTGTGGACAGCGTAAAGGCCTGCGCCCACTAGAATTGCAAATACAAACATAAGTGGAGATGAAATCACATAGAGTATCTCATTCCATCCCAGGATAAGAAGTAGAAGTAGTACCCAGTAGGGAACCTTGGCAGATGTGGCGACAATACTACGCTTAGCCTCCAAGTATAGGGCATCGGATTCTCGCTTAAAGCGTTGCTCCAAGTCTGCTTGCCTGCTCTGAGAAGCTAGGATTAAAGATTTCTTAAAGTCCAAGTTGCGATGGGCCTAGCAGTGAGTTTGAATCATAAACATTTGGCTTACGTAAGCAAAATATGTTTGGAAGTCGACTGGTTTTGAAGATATGTCAATACGCGATAGCAAAGGTAATAAGTCAAGTGCCTGATGAGTTAGCGAGATAACGGCAAGGTTTACCTCAGCTTTGCCATTTTTAAAATGGACATCGATGTCGTCATCTGGAAGCCAAACACGCGGCAGTCCATCGGCATCGTAACGGAACCTGAGCTTCAAGGCTTTGCCGAAGCTTGGACAGAAGCATGGCATCGCTGGCAACTTCTTCTTTGATCTTGCTTATAAGTACCTCCCACGTCCTCACACGGACATCTGCAACCCTTGAACGAACCTCGTCAGGACTCAATTCAAATGCTACAATACTTGTTTAAATTGCAAAAAAGCCTGTTACCTTCTGCGCGAGTCTTCATTGCTAGAGACGCCTCTTCGGCTGCTTTAGCAAAGCTCATTAGAACCTCTTCCCACATGCCTTGCTGGGGGAAACTAAGCAGAGACGGCAAGTCTTCCTCGAAGTGATCCAGGGCCGAAATAGCCAGCTTTCCTTCTAGCTTGGCTAATTCTGAGCGTCGACAAGAAGCCACATGTTCAGCCAATTCACGATCAAGATCACGCTCTTCTTTGGAATGAGACCATTTAAAGCCTTGTGATAATTTGGCTGCTCCTGCAGTAAAATCATGCTTGGCCTTTTCAGTGGCCTCCTTAGTCAAGCGTACAAAATCATAATCAGCTTGGCACATGCCGTTCTTTAGATGAGAAGAAAAAGAAGGTCAACGCATCCTTGGAGAGAACACTAAGCTGCGATTTGAAATAGACATGGAAGTAGTCATCAATCTTGCTTGATAAGCCAGTCCGCTTCTTTTGATAGACTTCAGCGTGATAGCGTCCTGCTCTGAGCATCAAAGTCGGCAAGCGCTTTATCCTTCAATGTTGTGAAATTATTGCCAAGATCCTCAATCAAAACCCCAGCATCAGCGGCTTCACGATGAGGCTTGAATTCCTCTACCAGCTTGTCAAAAAGAGCAGCAGCAATCTCATCACAACGGGAATTGTGCCAACAACTGCTGCTGTGTTGGAAGATCCAGATTCTTGTCCTTTACGATCTGCTCCCAGATGCTTTCAGAATAGCGTTGCAGACCATCAGCAGGAATGCGTTTATGATACTGAGGCCGGAATACATAGTTGGGATGCTGGCTATCATAGAAACATTGTCCTAGCACTTGCACTTGCTCATCAAAGTCCTCTGCTAGAAGGATCCGATGTGGAAGTCCAAAGAACATAAAGTCAAAAGTCGGTAATGGCGCAGCCTTCAAGCCCCTTAGGCTTAGCAAGCTCAGCCCAAGCCTTCTGTAGGTCCTGCTTCAGAGTTTGTGAAAGGTGTGAAAGCGGCACCTTCCCCAAGTAGTCACGAATCACAAACAGCAGAGTGTCTTCCCCTTTCCTTTTTGCTGAAAAAGCTCAAGGTTGACCTCGAATACTGTCTTGAGTAGTCCGATATTTGCGCCATTGTATAAGCCGACTTGGTTTTCCCAAAGGTTTACAAGTACAACTTGAGCTACTGCCATAGAGAAAAGTGCACTCTTGCGCTCAAAGTCCTAATCACCATTAGCCTAGGATATACATTTACAGTACTTGATCTTCTCCGCGTTCACGTCCATCTACACCCTCCACGTCCATTACCAAAGTGTTGGAGTTCTTGGCTAGACTCATCCAAAGCCCACGAGTTGTTTGTTGACGAGAAAAGTCAGTCATGGTGTCAAATTCTGTACTGAACAGTGCATTGAGCAAAGTACCTAAAAGTTAAAACATTGCCACTAAAATATTTTACTTTTTCCGGTAGATTGAGAACCAAACACCGCTACCAAGTTATAATTAAATCCAACCTCCCCCAAGTTCCATACGTTTTTCATGTAATGGGTTAATTTGGGACTGAAATTTTTGGTTTTCATCAATGACTTGAAGCTGAACATTTCCAACAGTTGTGACCTCTGGTATAGGAGCAAGCGGGGAATGATGTACTTCGGAAGCCGACTCAGAATGAGATTCGGTAGCGGATTCTGGAGTGAGAATCAAGAGCAGGTGAAAGTTGGACAGCGGGAGTAGAGGATTCAGAGCTAAGTTCGGAGCTTTCAAAATTCATCGCTCCCGAAAGTGTAGGCATTTAAATTAAAAGGAAGGGTAGAACAAAAGGAATCTAAAGAAGGCTTTAATAAAAACATAATAACTTTGATGTTTAATTCTTCATTTTATTTCAAAGCCCAAGCTTTATGGGGTTCTATTAGAAAAGATTTATTGTGCTACTAACATGAATGCGTTTGACTTCAAAAAGACTAATTATGTATACAAAATAACCGAACAAAAGGCTTTATACAAAATAAAAGCCAAAAAAGAAAATCACAAGACCAGCAAAACACAAAGGTTTAAGGTAGAAATAAGTAGGATTAATGTACCTCAAACCAAGCAGGTAAATATGCTATCCCAGCAAATCTATAAAGCGTATATACGACGCTGTCAGTTATTGAGTGGAGGAGGCGTACTGCGGAAGGTGTCGCTAGTTAAAAGCTGAATCCTTAGCCTTGGACAACTTAGCGGACTATTCCAGAATATTACCAAGTATTCAGTCACATCCATCATTCTATGACGCTACCTTAAGCCACTACTTTATTGGCCTCCCTATCACGGTCGAGCGCAACTGGCCAATTGAACCCTTGTTCTTTCCATCAAGCTCCCTCAGCGGAGTGGGCCTGGCAGCTATTGGCTGAAATATTCCCGAATAGGGCTCGAATCAACTGGAGAACTAATGAGACAATGGAGTGATCAAAAATCAAAAGCACTCCTTAGGTTAAAATATATTCAAGAATATATTAGCAGTAATGGTTCCATTATTAAAGACCGAAACTCGCATGATAAAACATATTCACTTGGAACCGCCAGAATTTATGCTGTCTGCAGATCAACTACAATATGTCAACAGCTGTAATAACTTTTATACCTATGCCTAGGCTGCTTTGGCCCAGCTCTGGCTATTTTCTGGCTCTAGGCCATACCTTTCAAAAAGATATTTTATTATAGCTAAATATAATAAATGACCCTTTTAGCTGTGACGCCCAAAGCCAGGAGCTAGTTGGGGCTGGGCCAAAGCATCCCTACTGCATTAACATTTAAGAACTAGGTAGATGGCCCATCCAAGGACAGGTATAAAATTGAATCTAATAGATCCATTCAATATATCTTATTGTTTTTTAGGTTGGGATTAATTAAAATCTAAACAATTTAAAAAATCTTGTCTAAACAGCTTTTCTTAAGACTTAATTAAAATTTTATTTATTTAAAATGAATACTCCAAGCATGAATATAAAATTGAAATAACTGGAACATTACTATTAAGTTTAAAAAACTAAAATAACAATTTAAATTTTTTAACCCAGTGGTTTTATACCCGTTGAGATAAGCAAAAATATACTAGCCCAAAACAAAATCAGTTCAGTCCAGAACAAAACTCAATCTTTTAGAAAAAATATAAAGCTTATCTCACAGACAAAAGGGCACTGATGAGCATAAATGTCTAGACACACACCAAAAGATGCATATTGCAAACAGAGTTATTTTAAATCAATCCAGTAGTTTTAAACCCTGTTGAGATAAATGAAAATTGTTCAGCTCAGGTTGAATCGGTTCAACCACATAACAAATTTTAACTTTTTTGATAGAAATAGAAGCTAATTCCACAGAAAATCTGTGCTAATTGGAAAAAATGTGCAGACACACACCAAAAGATGTAAACTGAGAACAGATAAATGATAGTTCAACATGAATATGCCAATCACTAGAACAAATGAGTTTTTGTCACAAAACAAAGCTACTAATTTTACTATGGTTTTTAAGGACACAATTGTGAGAGGTTGTCAGGATTCACCTTGTTATCTGCTACTATGCGACTTTTATTTTAAGCCTATCTGCTATTGCCTTCCAACTTTTTATAACAGACCAAACAAATTATATTATGGTTTTCTCTACATCCCCTCGTCTTTTATGGTCTAAATTAACCTACATTAAGATTAAAATTCTTTTCCAAAGCTTATCTTTGCACCAGACAAGTTTTGAACTCGGGATCTAACTGCAAAAATTAGTCTAAAAGCTCCAAACTGCCTATTTCCTACATTTTTACACTCAAACACACAAGCAGTCTTTGGACTGTATTTTTCCTTTTTTGGCCGTTCTCACTCTTAATTGAGTTAGCCACCTTACCACCACTCCTGCCCTTTCCCCTTTACCTTGAGGTTAACTTTTCTAAGTTAAACACAATTTATAAGTTGTGATCATCCTCCAATCCTTTCATTAAGTCAACTAACCAAACTTGGTTATGTTTTCTCCCCTTTAAAGTCATCTCAATCAAAAAAGTTAATAAATAGCTTAAGTTTTTTCAGTCTCAACTTTAAGTTGAGATTGTTTGACTTGCATCCCAAAAAGATACTTGTTAGGTTTTGTGGCCTTTATTTTTCTTCCTTAAATCTTTAAATTTTGTACTCTTGTTTTTTAAGTCTTAGCTTCCAATTTATAATTCCCTTTGGCTACCTTTATCATCAGTTAGGCAACCTTTTTAGTGGCACTCAAATCTTGATAGTAGATAATTTTAACCCATCAGTTAGTGGTGATCAATATCCTGATCTAGAAATTGAGTTTTCAACTCAGGCCTCTGTCATTAAGACTGGGCTCTATTTTATTTTCTTAGGATTTATTAACCGTTTTAGCCCTTACTTTACCTCTTATAAGCTGTTAGGAGCTTTAATCCAGTTATTATTAAAAACTTTACCCACCTTTCTCTATTTAACCAATATCAATATTCTTGGTTTAAAGGCCCTAGTTTATAATAGCCTACCCTGAAGCCTCAGACCTTACAGAGGTGGGGGCTAGACTAACAAAGTCTGGCTCCCGTCCTGGTGGAACTATTCACCAGGATGCCATCCAGTGCAGGACTGGGATGGCCACTCTGCCAGGCCTCCATGGAGAGGTAGACTGGGACAAAGATTTTAAATATGCGTTTTACCCCATAACCAAGACACCCAACAACAACCACATAGAACAATTCCAGGTGGGAATCCATATTTGTAGGTATTTTTCTGCAAATACGAGGGAGTGTTTTGTAACCATTGCAACATCTTTGTTTACTTTCTCCTGGGAAAGTAATTTCCTGAGTGATTCTCCTGACTAATCATTAAGTTAGTGGCACTATTATCAATCACCCATCTATTACAGGGATCAAACCTTTTGAGTCCTAAGCAGAACACTACTTGGACAAGCCTTGTGAGCTCCATGGCGTACATGAACAATATGTGGCTTCTCATGCGTGACAGAAATGATCAGATAGTAAGAAGCAGTCTCCATGTGGTGGAGAATCACCACCCAAGTCCACATGGAGTTTATGATTAACCACCAACGCAGCTTCAAATACTGTTCGGTAAAATTTCCAAAAGATACATTAGGATTAAGCAAAATGATTAACCCTAACCAAAAAAGTCCTAGATAAATTGCCTGGGAGAGAATCAGGATGTCTTCTGCATAGAACTTGGGACATTGAGAGGGAGCAAGTGTCTCAGGTTCAGATACAGTAGGGAAAACTCCAAGATTCTTTGGCATTGGATTAACATTGGGAGGAGACAACAACAAAGTGCCAACAGCAGGACCCCATCTTTTGGTGATAACTTGACTTAAAATCAAATTATAGGAGATGTAGCACAGCAGGCCAACTACAGGATGCATGATAAATGAAGTTAGACCAGGAGAATATTGATTTTATTTGAGTAAACCTTTTTAGGGAGGACTCAACTCTTAAGAGTTGAACAGTGAAAATTTTCCCATATATATCAAAATTTGGCTAAGCAATACCATCTGGATCCTTGGATCCCATTCCTTCTGCATTGTCTAGGGAGTACCTTGTCCAGTTTGTGAAGAACCCTTGTGTGACCAATTTATGACAACCGCTCTGATAAATAAGGTTGTATTGAGTGACTCTCAGATTATGTCAACTTGAAGGGAACTTGAATCTGGCTGTCAAACTGGAGCGGCAGTAACCCATTTTTGATCAACTGTTTGATTTAAATATGTTAAATCAATTAATATGGTTAGCAGCTTTCCCAGCCTTTTGAGCTTTACAACTTGGGCAAATAATTTACGGCATTATGGAACCTACTGTGACATTGTGATAATATATAATAATCTAAACTCATATCAAATAAAGTATCATTCTCTTCTTAAATTTTCCATTTACCTTGTTTATTATAATTCCAAGAAGTATATACTCAACAGGGGTAGCACAGGTAGATTATACACACCTACGCAACTCAAAGAAAAATTCCTCCAAAGAAAATAACCCAGCAGATGGCACTCCCCACCAGCTGAAGACAATACAAAAAAGGTCAGGACATCTCCACGGGGTTCACTGTCTTCAACAATATCCTTGTAACAACCAAACAGTACAACTTTCTCAGTACTCAAGGAGCCCTGAGCCCGCCTCCAGTTCCTAAAGCAACCAAAATACCCAACATTGTATTTCAATGTCTGCACCCAGCAGAAATTAGAACGTTCTTAGGACTAAACCGCAAAAATGCCAACTTTTGGATTCAAAGCACCCAAAATAAGTTTACACAAGTAGGCTACTCCTGCAAACTCTGGGCCAGTGAAATTACTCTATGTGTTACCGGGGCCACCTCATGCTTTGTAAGAAAATGGTTTGATCAGCACCCTGGTCATAACAAAGAAAGGGACATGTTTAAAACCGCCTGCCTGAAGAAATTTGCCATAAAGGACTCTGAAACTGTGATCATGACAGAACTCAGAACCTTTAAGATGACAGAAACTATTGAGGAGTACATTGCAGTATATGAAGACATATGTGATTGAGCTCCCAACACTATCAACCTTGATGATTCTAGACCACAATTGGACTTCTAAAATGGCCTTTTCACACACATCAGACGTCAGTTTGATATGAGTTGTTGCAAGAACCTTCAAGGTGTATTATTGAAAGGGAAATGAGCTTCACAAAAAATCTGATGGCCTGCATGTAACCAACAAATAAAAAGATAGTCCCTCAGAAAAGAAGGATCCTTGACCCAGCAAAAAAAACTAAGCTAATAACCCTCACCTTTTAGGCAGAAATTGTACAACTCAAGTGAACCAGATGAGTACTGATAATGCAACCAAACAGGGCAAAGCTCAGAGAAATGCTTAGGCAAGCCACCCTCCCCCACTTTGCAAGACTTGTACAGGGACAAAGACATGGACTCAATTACCATTATCCAAGTACTCTCCAGCAATCCTATACTGTTTGCTGCCTGTCAAGATTTTGGGATACTGACTAATTAACGGATTCACCAAATGATTGGCAGCCAGCTGGCAATCACTCTTTGGAATAGTCTCAACAGAACAATGCGGGCTGCAAGATCTATAAATCAATGACCAAATCATATCCTGGCACTAACAAAATCATACATTGCAACTAATTAATGAAACATGCAATTACTGCCCATTAATTAGTCCACCTCAACAACCACCTCAAACATGCTTCCCATAATAATTACTATTCTAATCTTTAATTATATCCTAGAACAAGGGGCATCACATAGGCCGTCATTTGAAACACTTCTAGAAGAGTCCAAAATGGACTGGGCTGTCAGGCCAAACACTCTAAGATAAAGAGGCTTTGGGCCTGTTGTATTGGAGTAGCTCTGATTAAGTAAAACAATAATCTCCGTGAACTAGTTGCCAACCACTGGCTAGCTAGCCCTGGAAGTGGCCCAGGTAGACAGAAAGGATACCAATCTGTGGAATATGTCAATTTAGCCTTCTGTTAAAACCACCCTGAAAAGACCAGGCCTCCTGCCGTGTTACCCTAATGCTACTTCAGTTGCTTCTAGCATTGTGAGCTAACTCGGATAACATGTGTGTAGGCAGGCCGCCTTAGAGCCAGTCCATTAGAATAAAAGACTGATGATTCCTTATTGACTTGATGATTGATCCAAGTCTTATTTCCTTAATGTGATCCTCTCTTAAGTTTTATTAGTGGAGAGCAAAAGATGATACTGTTGTCATACAGTATAATTATCTATAGTAAATTATAGAGACCCATATGTGTAATACCCAAGTATTGAGGGTAAAACTTTAGTAACATAAGATGGCAGGTTAGGCAGCTCAAAGCCGTTCAAGGTGTAGACAATTGGATAGAAGTTTACTGCCTGACAGAAATCTTTGGCAAGGATATTGCATTGTCTAAGGCTGACGGCAAGGTACAGTAGCGTAGCTGCAGGGATCACATAAGTAGCCAAGTTGGGATTTGAGCGAGATGACGCCAAAGGTGTCCACGGGTTCAAAACCATTGAGTTGAGGTGAGTTGGCTCATTGTACAATATCTCTTTTGGTCCCTGTTGTTCAGGACCAAACTGAGCATTGGTTGGCTGGTGGCCGCTATCCCAAGGTAAGCTGTCAAGACAGCTGTGAAGATGATGTAGTTCATCTTCTGACTTGGGGAGGGGTAATGGGTTTAGTAAGGTTACTTGCTTAGCCTGGGTAAAGGATTGATTAATGTGATAATATTGAGGAGGACATTCACTCAATGATAGCACAACCTATCATTGAGGGTTTTGTCTTTATTTATACTAGTGGACCTTCAAGGCATGATTATTGGAAGGCATAGCATTGGGGAACCAAGAGTCTGAGTTGCATCTGTTATTCCCTTTTCTAGATTGGCTTGGGTGGCTGGCAATTGAGAAGGTTTGGCTGGATCCAAGTTTGCATTGGCATAGTGCAAGTTTGGTCTTCTTCATACATCCAAATTCATTTACTGAATTTGGTGCATGATTTCCATTGTTGGATAGCCTGTCAGTCCATTCCCCATTTGATAGGCTCTCAAATTAGGCAGCAGTTCCTCCCAAGTTTGGCTTTGGGGAAATTGCCTTTCCTGATTTCCCAATCTGGCTATTTCCCAAAGAAGTGGATGGGGACTGGCCTGCTGGCATGGGAGGGCAAAGGCTGGCAGGCTGGCCCATGGGTGCCTGATTTGAGGATGGCTTGCAGGTAGGACTGGCAAGAGTGGTGGGCGCCTGTGCAGTGGCGGTGGACATCTGCTTAATGGCAGCAAGCATCTGCGTGTTGGCAGCGGGCAACAGCTTGGTGGTGGCAGGCTTCTGTGTGGTGGCAGTGTGTAGCTGCTTGGCAGCGGCATACATCTGCTTGGTGGCAGTGGGTGCCTGTACGTTGACGGCAGGTGACAGCTTGGTTGTGACAGGCTACTGTGTGATGGCGGCGGGTGCCTGCAAGTTTACAGCGGGCAATGGCTTGGGTGTGGCAGGCTTCTATGTGGTGGCAGCAGGTGCCTGCAAGTTGACAGTGGGCAACAGCTTGGTTGTGACAGGCTTCTGTGTGGTGGTGGTGGGTGCCTGCAAGTTGACGGCAGGAAACGGCTTGGTTGTGACAGGCTTCTGTGTGGTGGTGGTGGGTGCCTGCAAGTTGACGGCGGGCAACGGCTTGGTGGCGGAAGGGGTCTGCACAGTGGCAGTGGACGTCTGATTGGTGGCAGCAGGAGCCTGCGCGTTGACAGAAGGCAATGGCTTGGTTGTGACAGGCTTCCCCATGGTGGCGGCATGTATATGCTTGGTGGTGGCAGGGGTCTGCACGGTAGCAGTGGACGTCTTCTTGGTGGCGGCGGGTGCCTGCATGTTGACAGCAGGTGGCAGCTTGGTTGTGGTGGGCTTTCACATGGTGGCAGTGTGTATCAGCTTTATGGCAGCAGATGTCTGCACATTGGTGGCGGATGTCTGCACGTTGATGGTGGATGTCTGCTTGATGGTGGCGGGCACCTTCATGTTGGCGGTGGGTGACAATTTATTGATTACACAACTATAAGTGTCAGGAATAATCCTGAAAATATGGACCTATATCCAGAAGTAGGAAGAAGCGTCCCAAATCCTCCAGGCCTTTGGCCTTGTCAGACTTGCTACTTTAGATGACAAATATTCCGGGCCAAAGGTTACGCCAAAGTCACAAGTTCTCTGTACTTTCCTAATGTTAGAAGACTTAGGATATCAGCTGGCGGGTGATAAAATACCATGGTCCGCAATTTTCTGACACTTCCCAAACTGTAAATAAACTCCCCACTTATGCTTTCTGCTTTTGCAGATATCAGGGCACAGCACTATTTGACACTGGAGCAGACCAATACCTCCTCAACAAAAAGTTTTCCAACCTCATGACAGAACTCACAATCCAGAGTAACATCAAGAGAATTATCATGGCAGACAACAGGAGCACACCAGTCACCAGAGAGGCAAAACCTTTCTGGGCACAAATAGGGGACATCCAGAATACCCTTGGTGACCCAATCATCCTAATCCCCAAATACAATGTAGTACTTGGTCTAGATTGGATGAGAAAGACAAAACCTCACATTGACTGGGATAGTGCTACCCTCACCATACAATAAGGAGAAGTATATCACCATGTGTACCCAACCCATCTTGACACACTCATGAGAGACCATGTGTTTATAAAGATTATCAAACCAGAAGAGGAAAAGAACCCTAGAAGAATTAATTGGAACATCTGTATGTATGATATCATTCATTTTAAGAATATAGAGACCTCACTTGAGCAAGACCCAATCCAACAACAACTAATCTAATAATTCCCTTCTGCCTTTCAATAAAAGTTACCAGGACTAATGCCCAACTGAGGTATTCAAACCAACATTGACCTCAAAGGAAGTGTGTCAAAAGCACACCCCATCTATTGCATAGCACTACAAGAAGATGATGCACTAAATGCCTATCTGGACAAAGACCCAAAAAAGGACTAATCTGACCATCTAAATCCTCTTTTGGCGTGGATGTCTTTTTTGTAGCAAAGAAGAATGCAGGATTGTGCCTGGTTGCTGATTACAGGGCACTCAAAAAGGTCACAATTAAGAGCATGTATCCCCTGCCCCTGATTGATGACCTTTTTGACATCCTGGGAGGGTCCTAGTTCTTCACAAAAATTGATTCAACATCAGGATATCACCAAAACCACATTAAATCAGAAGAAATCACCAAACCCACATTAAATCAGAAGAAATTACCAAAACAATATTTCAAACTAAGTATCAGGAAGCTAGGCGTAGGTAGAGGCATTGGGTGACTAAGGATGGGGTACCACTGGGCCAGTGGGCAATGCCCACCATAGGATGGGTATCAACTTGATAAAATAAGATAAGAACCACCTGATTAAGGACCAAGGGCCAGAGTTGGGCACCATGGAGTCCACCAAGCCTGTCAGAGTAATGTAGAGTACTCAAAATAACTGGGTGAATGTAGTCTCTGCGGCACCAGATTCCATTGGGCAGTTGGGTTGTGGGATCAGGGGTGGGGTCATAGAAACCAGCTATGTCAGGATTCTCCTTCTTTAATTTTGCTGCTAGCATCTTTAAGGATAACCAAGATTATTTTATCCAAGCCTTTGGTTCAATTCACAACAAATTTTAAATCTTCAACACATTTCCCTTTCATCCCCTTTCTCTACTGGTCAATTTTACCTACATTAACGGTTAGTTTCATCTTTGAGCTTACCTTTCTCTTCACAAACAAGTTTCAATCCTGATACCTATGAGAAAAGTTAGTTTAACCAAGTCTGAAACCAATTATCTTTTGCTTTGCTTCTCTTCCTGCTCACGTCAGCAGTTTGGACTGATTTTTTCCCATGCTTCTGTCTCTGCTCTTCTTTTGGTTCAAACCAAACATTTAACCACTGTTTTCCTTGTCTCCTCCTTAACCTTGTGCCCAACTTTTTAAGGTTAAGATGCCAAGAACATGTGTTTGTGTTTTGCTCTTTATTCCAAACCCAACTAACTACTTTTGGTTAGCCATCCTCCCCTTTATCTTTTACCTCAAAACCAGACTTGAATAAAAGCCTGAGTTTTACTCAGTCTCAACTCAAGTTGAGATTTTTTGACTTGCACCCCAAAAAGGTACTTGTTAGGTTTTGTGGCTTGTGTTTTCTTCCCTTAACTCTTGCATCTTCTCATCTTAGTTTCATGATTACATTTGATTACATTTTTCATCAGTTAGGCAACTTTTATAGTGGGACTCACACTTTGATTGTTGATAGTTTTAATCCACCAGCTAGTGGTGATCACTTTCCATACTTAGAAATTGACTTTTTAATTAAAGTGTCAGTCATTAAGACTGGTCTTTATTTTGTTTTCTTAGGATTAATAAATTGCCTTAGCCCCTAATTTACTTCATATAAGCTTTTAGGAGCCTTTATCAAGTTATTGTTACAAACCTTGTCTACCTTTCTAGATTTGACAAATATAAACATTTGTTGTAACTGTGCTGTTTTAGCAGAGTTACATGGGGAAAAATATTTAGAAGATAGATGGTAATCTTTATTGGGAGATAGTGATTATATAGTTCATGTGAATCAATGGATAACAGGAACATGATTGGTGATCACACAGCTGGATGGAAGAAGGGGGTGGCTTGACCCTGATAATGAGTCAAGCGCCAAAACAAGGTATCCACCATAAAGGATCATCATCTGTTCATGTTGTTGGATTTGGTAATTCAAGTTGACTTCCTAGTCTGGCTTTGGGTGACCGGATAATTTGATTGCAGGTCACAAACCCGCTTGGTTGGAACCTTGCTGGTGGGTTGAGCCTGCAGTTTTGACACATTCTTGGTTTAAAGGCTTTAGTTTATAATAATTTACCCCAAGACTTCATACCTTACAAGGCAGGCAGGCAGATAATTATACTTATCTTCAACAATATTGGTGGCCTCACATATCACTTTCCTTCACAACGTATAGTTTTAGTCTCTCTAGTCCTTGCCAAGGGGTCAGCAATTAGTATGTTATCTCAGTTGAACTCAGAATAGGTGGAGTTTGGAGAATATTCAGTGAAATGCACTGGTCCAAAGGGTGTTCCAGGGGGACAGTATAGCGCCAGTAGTGGGTCAGCAGGTTAGTCTCTGGAGCAGGCAAGCACCTTGTTGTCTACTTGACTAGAGTTGAGATGGAATATCACTAAAAGTAAATAGGTTAGAATTTGCTGGAACCAGAGGTTAATACATTTTTATTATAAAAAAATGACAATATGATCATCCCCATACCACCAGGGTTCTTATACCAAGTGGTTTTGCTTCTTTGATTTTTGCGGACTTCAGGCCCATGGGCAATTTGCTGGCAGGGCGTGGACCTGGGGTAGGGTTTTGAGGGCAGCAGATCCTGGTTGAACCAGCTCTGTCAAACATAAGTGACAATTCTTTTTTATGCTGCTTCTGTTCACTACATCACCTGAGCCAGCCAATTGTGTTGCTAATTCTGGACTGGGAACTGGTGGAAGCTGGCGCTCATTGGCAGGGCCAGTATCAGGCCTTGTCTTAACCTTCTTTAGGCAAGCCACAACCTCTGCGTAGGTTTTGGTCCTCAGTGGCACAAGTTTAACAGCAATCAGGTGATCATTCAGGGAATCTCCTTTAACAAGATGGCAGGTTGCGGAGTAATTCAACAATTCAACTCTGTGACTCAACAGGTTGGCAGGTCCCTGTTCATCCTGGTTGACATAAGTGATCTTCTGAGGCCCAGGGTTCAATCCTGGGGTTTTTAATACAAGTATTGAAATTTCAGTCTTGATACCTGGCAGGCTGGTGGGTCTCTGTCTATCCTGGTTGGCGCCAGGTATCTTTTGGGGCCCAGGGTTTGACTCAACTGACAGCTAGCGGGTCTCTGTTCATCCTGGTTGGAGCAAGTCATCTCCAGAGGGCCAGGGGTTGATTTCAGAGTTTTCAATACAAGTATGGAAACATCATTATTGACACTAATTATGGCTTTTTTGAATGTGCTGTCCTCAACTTTGGCATGACTAACACCCCAAGTACCTCCATGACCTTTATGAATAAATTATTTGAAAATTACATTGGAAAAAGGGCTATTGTCTACCTTGACAACATGATCATATAAAGCCCCACTAAGGAACAAGATTGAAAAGGATCTGCCTGGTTCTCTGTACCCTCTAAGATAATCAACTCATAGCTAAGCACTCTAAATGCAACTTTTTTAACTGAGCCCCCATTCTTAGGCCATATTATCAGTAAGGAAAGGGTCAAGCCTAACCCAGAGAAAATAAGAACCATTATTGATATAGAGGCACCACAAAATAAAAGTAAGCTTTGTAAATTCCTAGACATGGTAGCCTAAGTTAGAAGATTCATCCCTGACTGGGGCGCCTTGACTGCCCCCTTATCTGCAATCATAGGCAAGATAATCAAATTTGTATGGACACCGTTGAGAGATCAACAATTTTGACAATTAAAAGAATGTATGGCCACTGCCTCCATTTTTCAATATCTAAATTGTGAAGAAGTGTAAAAACTAGAAACTGACTCCTCCAATTACACAATAGGAGGATTACTCTAAATTCAGACTGCGGAAAAAGACTTCCTCCTTGTAGCATATGAGTCAAGAAAGCTGTCTGATGGTGAGCAAAGATATCCAATACATGACAAGGAGCTGATAGCTATTGTCTACTGTCTAATGAAGTGGCAATGTTACCTGGAAGGTGCACAGATATTCAAAGTGCTAATCAACCACAAGTCATTGGTATTCTTTAAGACTCAAAAACACCCATCTAGATTACAAGCTGAATGAATGAGCCTCATACAAAGGTATCCAATGATAATCAAGTATAAATCAGGCAAGAAAATGCTTACTGCAAATGCCTTATCAAGGCTATAAAATAAAAACCTACTGTGAATTTATGGCAACTACAATTGGCTCATGTTAATAATGGGAAATCTCCAAGAAGGGTTCCCACCTGGCACACCAATGGACATCCAAGAGAAATTCCTCAAGAACAAAAATATGTTCAAAAACGTATAGGGTACTCTACACCACATATTACCAAATGGTAATACTGTACCCTACGTCCTGTCAACACAAAATATTGACACAATCCGTTGATACCACAGAGACCTGAGACACAATCATAGCATGAATCTACATGAATACCTTAAAACACACTAATGGTGGCCTAACATGCTCAACAACATCAAGGAAGTATTGGATCAATGCAAAGTATGTGAAAAGTATGCCCTCTCCAAGGCACCCCCAAGTCAGTAATACCAGTGTCAATCATACAACTGTTTAAAGTGTGGTCACTGGATACTGTGAGACCAGTTCCTGGTGATAACAAAGGCGAAAATACATTAATGTAAAGTTCCAAGGCCTGCCATTAGCTCTGGACAGAGATATATTTCCCAGACCATCAAAGAAGGCGGGCTGCGTGCAGGCAAAGCCTCTTCAAAACCTGGAGGACCTGGCCCACACTGTGGACGAGCTTTTTGTACTGGCCTTCACGGCCAAAACCCCTTCCCCTTCTCTGGAGTTCCCTCCAACTGCGGAGGAGACTTTAATCCAGCTGGATTGTTTGATTTCTTGGTGTTGTCCTGTCTTGAAACAATTGGAAGGACAATGAGAAAACACAGGTGTTGCAACTGACTTTCCAGACTTGCCTGCTAACGTATCTTACAATACACAGGGGGCGCTCAATGAATTGCCCCTTGACGTATCTAACAACATGGATTAATCTGATGGCAATATCAAATGGCGGGTACTTCATCCTAATTAGAAGTGTCACCAATTCAACTTGCTGATCCCCACACAAGTTATTCCTCAGCTTCAAACCTTACATGGAACTTCCCACTATGCCACCCCCATGTGGCCTTGTGGCTTTTCCCATATGGTATATTAATCACAATACTCTACGATAAATGATACCTTATTCTTGTTATTATGTCCTTTCTATTGGACTGTTGTCTTCCCCAATTCCAAATACTGAATCCTCATTGGCTCAGTTGTAACATAGGCCACATTGTACAGGGCTTGGCTAACCCACAGCCCGTGAAAATTGGGGATAAAATTCAACATTCAGTGAAATCCCGGTCAAGCAATTCCTCCAGCCTGGGAGTTCCTCATCCCAAAGTAATTGGTTTTGGGAGCATCTCAGTGGTGATGTAAAAGGCAGGCAGTAGGGGTAATGTGCACCCTGAGTCCCTGGAATGCACCTAGCCAACTGGGTGGCTGTTCCTTACAACCAGGTATGCTGCTCCTATTTTCTTGGGCCCAGACCATGGGAAGATTAGGCTGTTACTTTTAACTGGCTCCCCTTTTGATTGCTTTCCAAAACCCCTCTTTTAAACTCTCAGCACTATCACCCCCCTATGCATATAATGGAAGAAAGTGCCGTCAGGTCCCTTGCTTACCAATTCCAATTACTAAATAAAACTCCTGATTTTGCAATCTATTTACACTTTTAAAAGTTTTATTAAGTAAAAAAGAATTGTCCTGACTCCTTCTGCCGTCCCTCCTCCCACTTTCCTATGTTCCACCTGCCCTGCTACCCAACAGCCCATCTGCCCATGTTTTTTTTGTTGAGATTTGATATAAAAGGATCTGAACTTGGTTCAAACCCTTGGATTTGCCCTAGTGCTTGAGGACCATCTGCCTGGAAGTTTTGGTTAAAAATCTTGTCTGCAACAATGTTGTCTTCTTTGTATAAGATATTCATGGTGACTATTGTTGAAACTACAGGCTCAACCCGCCAGCAAGGTTCTAACCAAGCGGGTTTGTGACCCACAATCCAATTACCCGGTCACTTGAAGCCAGACTAGGAAGTCAACTTGAATTACCAAATCCATCAACATGAACAAATGATGATCCTTCATGGTGGATACCTCAATTTGGTACTTGACTCATTAACAGGATCAAGCCACCCCCTCTTCCATCCAGCTGTGTGATCACCAATCATGTTCCCGCTATCCATTGATTCACAATAGCTATATAATCACTATCTCACAATAAAGATTATTATCTATCTTCTAAATATTT
Organism: Entomophthora muscae; assembly: GCA_014839935.2. Classification (NCBI taxonomy): domain Eukaryota; kingdom Fungi; phylum Entomophthoromycota; class Entomophthoromycetes; order Entomophthorales; family Entomophthoraceae; genus Entomophthora; species Entomophthora muscae. Next base: position 24,373 of record QTSX02003125.1, read on the forward strand.
TTCCCCTTGTAACTCTGCTAAAACAGCACAGTTACAACATTGGTAGCACAGGTAGGCTTTCCATCCTACCTTATCTTGAAAAATTCTGCCTGTTGCCCGCACACGCCGCGGCCAACAAATCCTCAACAGAATTATGTCTGGCCTCCTGCCCAAATGGACGCCGTATACCCCTGGTACCAAGATACCTGATGGCTTTGTTCTCTACCAAAACACGGTGATCCCACTACCCGCCTTCAACACCCTGTCCGCCCTAGGGTTCTTTCAGGCGCCCTCCTTGATGCCACAACCAGCTGACAAAACCACCATGCCCGCCTATGTTGCACAAAGACTTCACAGTGCTGCCTTGGAGCCCTTTGCAGGGGCCAACAACAACAATGCTGCTGCATGGATCCAGTCCGCCCAAAGCAAGCTGGCTCAGATGGAATGCCCACAGCGGTTTTGGATTGCGGAGATTTCCATTTGTCTGACCTATGACGCTGGCACCTGGTGTGACAAGTGGCACAAAGAGCACACTGACAAGGACTGGGACACTTTTAAACAGGACTTCTTGGCGAGATTTGTGATTAAGGATACGGCACTCATGATCATACGCCAAGTAAAGAACCTAACCCAGACAGGCACTGTGAAGAAACTTACCTGCACCTACAAGGAATTCCGTCTTTGTGCCCCGTCCAATATGGCCTTTGACACCCCAGCCACACACCTCATGTACTACGACGCTATCAAGTTGCACGCAATGAGACATGTGAACCTGGACCAGGTTACCAACCTGCAAAGCCTGTACCGTGAAGCAGAAAAAGCGGGCAAACCTCTAACGCGCTGCACAAGGCACAGACTGGGAAACAAGAGAGACCCAAGGACTCACACTCAAGTGGGCGCTCCTTGCAACCACCTCCTGGAGGTAACGGCAACAACAACCACAAGCCCACAGGTTTGAATGGGAATGGGAACAACAGCCAATCAAATTGTACCCATTTCTGTGTCACTGCCACCCAAGGCAACCAAGGTGAGGGAAAAGCCCGGGGAGAGCACTAAGCAAGCCAAGCTCTCCCCACACAACTCCTGGCTTGCCCAACAATGAATACCAACCCAAGGACGTGGACCAATGTCCAATGATCCAAGTGCCCTCAGAAGACCTGGTACTGTACACCATTGCCAGACATCCCAATAAATTGATGTCTTACCCTTTCTGCTTTTGCAGTTACACAGGCTCAGCACTCTTGGACTCAGGCGCAGATCAAACTTTAGTCAAAAGCAGCTTTGTGAATAAATTCAAGCTGGCCACTAATCCTTTGCGGATTAAAAATGTGGTCCTGGCTGATGAACACCACATTGCCGTGACAAAAGAAACTGCTCCCTTCTCTGTCATGCTCGAGAACCTCCACTCCACCATCCAAGGTCCCGTCATTGACTTCCCCAAGTTTGACATTGTACTGGGACTAGACTGGTTACAGAGAAACAACCCTCACGTGGAATGGGCAACCTCAGTGCTGACCATCAAGCGCAAAGATGTCAACCACCAAATCTACCCAGACTCTGTAGACCAACTCCTACAAGACCACATCTTTGTACGCATCACAGAGACTTTGGGCAAGAAGGAAAACCTGAAAGCAATTGACTGGGACTCCTGCCAGTATGAAATCATACACTTCAAGGATCACCAGGACACCTCCACACTGCAAGATTGCAACATTATGGCCCGTCATCCAGAAATCTTCAAGGAGGCGTTACCCGGGCTACCCCCTGAGAAACACATCCAACACTCTATCCAACTCAAGGGGGCTGTACCCAAGGCACGCCCCATTTACAAGCTGGCCCCAAACAAGGACAACACCCTGTGCGCCTATCTCAAGGAGGCACTGGAAAAAGGACTTATCCGCCCCTCACAGTCTCCCTTTGGGGCCGCCGTATTCTTTGTTGCCAAAAAGGACGGTACCTTACGCCTGGTCACAGACTGCTGCGCCTTGAACAAAGTCACCATTAAGAATTGTTACCCACTGCCACTGATTGACAACCTTTTTAACGCCTTGGGAGGAGCCTCCGTCTTCTCCAAGATTGATCTAACCGCAGGCTACAACCAGATCCGCATCAAGGAGAAAGACATCCCCAAGACAGCCTTCCGCACTAAGTACGGCTCCTACAAATGCGTGGTACTCAACTTTGGCATGACCAATTCCCCGTCCACCTTTGTAACCTTCATGAACAAAGTGTTTGTGCTGCACATAGAAAAACACGCCCCCGTGTACCTGAACAATATCATTTTCTACAGCCCCTCAGTGGAACAGCACCACAAAGACCTGTAGGAAGTCTTTGCGACCCTGGCACAACACAAACTGTTGGCCAAGCCCTCCAAATGCCAGTTCTTCCGAGAGCAACTACCCTTCTTGGGACACATAGTCTCAAAAGACAGCATCAAACCTGACAGTCAGAAGATACAAGCCATATGCAAAATGCCACCTCCAAAGGACAAATCAGAACTCCACACTTTCTTGGGAATGGTGGCCTACGTACAACGCTTCATACACGACTGTGGCATCTTGACCGCCCCCTTGTACGCCATAACAGGCGCCAAGTCCAAGTTCATATGGACCCCCCAACGTGACCTCTGTTTTAGACGTCTCAAGGAAAAGCTCATGACAGCACCCATATTACAATACCTCAAACAAGACGGAGAATACCAGATGGAAACCAACGCTTCAGATGCATCCATTGGGGGAGTACTACAAATTAAGAATAGTGATGGTGATTTCCTGCCCATAGCCTACAAGTTGCGCAAGCTGACAGATGGCAAGTGCCAATACCCTATCCATGACAAGGAACTGCTGGCCATCATACACTGTCTAGTCAAATGGCGCTGTTACCTGAAACGGCAGGAAGAATTCACAGCACTAACCAATCATAAGTTTCTCATCTATTTCAAGACACAAGCAAGCCTGTCACGCCGCCAAGCGCGGTGGATGGAAATCTTAGAAAGGTTTAACATGCTCATTTAATACAAGCCCGGGGCCAAACTTGCCATGGTGGACGCCCTGTCCCGCCTGTATGTCCGCGCTTCTAGGGGAGAGAATGGGCTCAACCCAGACTGGCCTCTCCTAGTGCTCCGTACAAAAGACAAAGGATTCCCTGCAGGCACAACCAATATCACCAAAGAAACAGTCATCAAGAATGAGCATCTCTTTGCTGACGTATACAGGACTCTTCACAGAAAAATTTCAGATGGCACAACCATTCCCTACATTCCCACACATCAATGAGTCAATACCATTCTTTGCTACCACAGAGATCTTGGACATACTAAGATCCAAAATCTATACAAATTCCTAAAACATAAAGCTTGGTGGCCAACCCTATACTGCAATGTCCAGGAAGTGTTAGAACAGTGCAAGGTCTGCAAAAAGTTTGCCAAAAGCAAAACCCCACCTAAGTCTGTACTCCCCATTCAAACCCAACTACCGTTCAAGGTATGGGCTCTGGACATTGTGGGCCCCATGCCAGGAAAGCACAACAACAAAAAATACATCATCACAGCCATTGATTTTACAACAAGGTGGCCAGTAGCCCAAGCGGTGAAAACACACACTGGTAACAATGTCCAACAATTCATTGGCAAGGATATACAGCAGGTTCAGAAAGCCAGAACTCCTGATAACCAATGGGGGGCAAAGAATTGACCTCCAAAAACACCAACGTGTGCCTCGCCAAAAATGAGGTCAAACACACCGTTGCAACACCATACCATCCACAGGCCAATGGACGCGTAGAGCAGCTTAATGGTAGCCTTGTGCAAGCCCTAGCCAAACTCACTGCCAGGAGACCTGAAGACTGGTATAAGCAGCTACCAACTGCATTACTTGTGTGCCAAACTCAAGTGAACAGATCCACCAGGAAAAGCCCGTTTGAACTGGTATACAGCACACAGCCAAATATCATTCAAGCATTGACAGGACCCAAACTGGAAATTTCAAGTCAAGTCCCCCTTGCTCTGATCCTCAAGTAATAGAGGCCAACAGCGAGCAAGTAGCCAAAGAAAAGGAACACTTACAAAAGACCTTTGTTCCCATCCGCCAGAGACATGAAGTTGGGAACAAAGTCTGGGTCATGAATGTTGACAAAAGCAAACTACAAACCAAAAAAGTAGGACCAGCAATCATTCTAAAGGTAAACAACAATAACACTTACCTTGTGCAAGGGCTCAGGAAATGCAAACAAGACAAAACCTTACACCACAACCGCCTACAACCCTGCAAAGCAAGACAGAAGCAACGAGAAACCGCCCTGCCTGCCACCAAACAACAACTGGTTCAGTATGGCGCCCGGGCTCCTGACAACCTCCCTGACAACCTGCCTCCAGAGGAGGCCAACTTTCAGCCAGGGGGGTGTCAAAACCGCAGGCTTGACCCGCCAGCAAGGTTCCAACCAAGCGGGTTTGTGACCCGCAATCTGATTACCCGGTCACTCAAAGCCAGACTAGGAAGTCAACTTGAATTACTAAATCCATCAACATGAACAAATGATCCTTCATGGTGGATACCTCAATTTGGTGCTTGACTCATTAACAGGATCAAGCCACCCCCTCTTCCATCCAGCCGTGTGATCACCAATCATGTTCCTTCTATCCATTGATTCACAATAGCTATATAATCACTATCTCACAATAAAGATTATTATCTATCTTCTAAATATTTTTCCCCTTGTAACTCTGCTAAAAAGCACAGTTACAACACTATGGTACCCATCTTCCTTTTGTTTTGGACCACAACCTCAGGTATTTGGAATAGACTTTCCTTGGTTCCCAAAATTCTATTTTCAACCCTGGTCTGCTCTCTAATGCCTTCTGTCATTTAACCCAGGTTCCCACCATCCTTACTACACTTGTCCAGTTGTCTTGGTCAGGTCCCTATCCTGAGGACCTTTCATTCTGTCCAGAATCAGGGAACAATGAACCCCCTTCCTTGGACTTGCACAACAGCAAACTTACAACAGTCTCAAGTCTCTTCCTCCCCTCCCTGCACCAAGTTTCCACTGTGGATCCTGATATCTCTCCCACCCGGGATTGTTCTCTGTGGTTACTTACTGGTGGTTGTATTTCTGCGTAGAGTTGGTAGTCACTTTCACTTAACTTGAAATACAATCCTTCTATTACTAAAGATTAGGTCAAGATAAGTATCTAGCCTAATGTGTATAATAAAGTTAAAGTATGTAAAATTGATCTTTTATTTAATCAATCAAGAAGGGAGTTATATAGTAATAGAAGAGATTAACTGTCAGGATCACTCCTGACATAAGCTCTGAATAAGGATCAAAGCAAAAAAATAAGCACAGTCTAGTGCAAAAGGGGAAGAATTGCAAAATTCCTGATTGAGATGCCATTGCTTCATTAAGCATGATGTCATGGTTGCATAGATGACATAATTCATGCAATCATATCTCAGCTCTTAATCAAAGGATGCCAATGCCCAAACCCGCATTCAAGAGCTCTCAACAGAGTTTACAATTTATATTAACAAATTAAGCCAGGTCAAAAAGGCCAATAGAGAGCTAAATTGAGCAAAAGCGATCCCCTCTGCATGAACTCCTGTTGCATGAAATGATGTCGTTCATGCAAGTGTATCTCAGCAAATACGAGATCAAAATGAATGATCAACCACTTGTTTTGAAGCTCTTTGTATTTTGAGCATCATTTAATAATGAATAAGTACCCGTTAAGAGACAACCTTGCGCTTAAAACCAATCAGAACGCAAAACCTTGAGAGGAACTAATCAGATAAGTCCCAGAATTAGGGGATGAAAATAGAAGCAGGCCATGCAGTCCTTGAACAATTCAGGAACAAAATCCAAACCCTGGCCATCAATCCTGGAACCAACCAATGGGGATCTGGGGCCCAGACCACATGGCTTGTTCCAGACTCTTGCCAAACCTTACTACCCAGTCTAAAATTAGACCTTGAGGAAGACTTAGGCCTATTTCCCCTCATGATAGTAAGCCATTGGCTACAATCAAGAATTGACAATCCAGACCCAGATAGTAGAAGAACAAAGGTTTGACAATATTTCAAATGCCTGATTTCAATCTTCATCACCCAGCCTTTTGAGATTCTCCATTCTATGCTTGCACTCCCACTTGCAAAACTTTGCACAGTGGGGGATACTATAAATAAACACCCTATGAATATCTGATAGCTAAGCTATCATTGAAGTTCAACCCAATATTTTGCTATCTATTTTTCTCTTTGATTATAGAAAGTAAGTTCTTCTGTGTCTATACAGCTGGGCTTTACATTAACGAGAGGCATAGAACGCCAGGATCCTCTGGTTACAGCCTTGTTTCCTCTATCCTTAGCCCACTATTAAACTAATGATTGGCTGATCATTAGTTAATATGAACTCAGGATACAACTTAGTGGATCATTTGACCTTGTTATCATCCCAAGCAAGAGTACCATTGTTCCATGATTCACTGAGCTTAATGGATCAAATGCGTGAGTACAGTGACGGCTAGTTTATAACCAATCACTTCATGACACTGGTGCTTTGGTTATGCCCTTAGATGCCTATTTTCCTCTCTTTTCTTGGCCAACCTCTTTTGGGAGGCCTCTTTGAGTGGCCATTCCAGTCCTTCATTGGATGGCATCCTGGTGGTTGGTCCCACCAGGACGGGAGCCAGACTTTGTTAGTCCAGCCCCCCTCTCTTACAATTATCACAGCTATTCACTATGCAAAAAGGTGGCCTGTAGCGCAAGCCATAAAAGAACATAAATGAAACAATGTAAGACGTTTTATTGGCAAAGGAATCATATACAATTCAGAAAACCTGAAATCCTAATCACAGACAGAGGAACTGAACTTAAAGCCATTGACACCAACATCTACATGGCTAAAAATTGAATAAAGCACACCATTGCCAGCCCCTACCACTTATAAGCAAACAGAAGAGTTGAAAGATTAAATGGTTTCCTTGTTGAGGCACTAAGTAAGCTGGCTGCCAACAACCTAAAACTTTGGGATGACATTATTCAACAGCACTTATGATGTGCAGAAAACAAGTCAACCACAATACAGAAAAAACCTGTATGAACTTGTCTATGTGCACAAACCTGCCATTGTCAGTACTTAGTTAGAATTGTAAATACCTCTGCCTAAGAAAGTACCAGACAACAGTGATACTGACGTACAACATGCCAGAAGAGACCAGGAAGACAAGGAAAATGAAAGAATTTAGAGAGAAGCAATACTCTTACAATAGGAACAATTTCAAGCCTGGGACAAGGTTTGGGTTGTTAATCATGATACACACAAATTGGAACCAGGCTTATGGGACCAGGAATTGTCATGGAAGTCAACCCCAACAATACCTACCTAATCAAGGGTATTGACGCTCAAACAGAACTTAAATGCATGCATCATGACCGCCTTTGCCTATGCAAAGCAAGAGAAGCACAACACAACTCATGACTCCCTGTTCCAAATGAAAAACTGGATCAATACCAAGCCCAAATCCCTGACACTCTCAAAAAATTCCCAAGGTTCCACCTTCCAGCAACCCAGGGGGAGATGTTGCAACATCTTCAATTACTCCCTCTCAGGAAAGTAATTCTCTGAGTGATTCCCTGACTAATCATTAAGTCAGTGGCACTCCTATCAATTGCCCATCTATTAAGGGGATCAAACCTTTTGAGTCCTAAGCAGAACACTAATTGGATAAGCCTTGTGACCATCATGATGTACATGAACAGTATGTGGCTTCTCATGATACTATATAATACTCTAAACTCATATCAAATAAAGTATCATAATAATCTTAATTTTCCTCTTTATCTTGTTTATTATACTTCCTAGAAGTACACACTTGACACTTTCAATCTTACTTTCTCAAAAGCTTAAAGTATGGATTCCTATTTTCTTGCTTATATGTTAAGCTTTTGGCTTCCAACTAATCATATTCATCAGGAAACATGACCTCAACTCAAAAAATGATTGCATTTTTAAAAACTACAACATTTATGGATATTCACCACAATACAACCAGGAAATCAATTTCCACTGCTCAAATTGCTTGAAGTGTTAACACTTTGTGCACCAAAGCATTAACTGGTTCCCTGTTCCAGCACCATTCTTCCCTGCCTTTTTATATATTCTCTAAAAAAACCTTTATTTATTTTTTGTCCATTTATCTATTCATTTATTTTGTCCTTTTATTTATTTCTTTTATCTCTTTTAATCTTTTTCTCTCAATATTACTATTTTATTCTTTAATTTCTTTATTGACCACTACATATGAATTTCACCTGGGGTTTCTTTCTAATAGTTGCTACAGATGACTTCCATCTGGGCTTTCTTTCTACTAGTCACTACAAATAACTTTTATCTGGGCTTTAATATACTACTAATTTTTTCAGATGTCCTCCATCTGAGCACTTTACTATAGCTATTACAGATGTCTAACATCTGGCATCTTTCTAGCCACCACAGATGTCTTCCCTCTGGGCTTTTCTCCCTTTATGTATCTATCATAGGTGTCTTCCACTGAGGCTTCCAGAGGCAAGAATTCACCATCTTCCTGCTACTTTCTTCTTATCTTTGCTCCCCAAGTGGTTAGCTTGGGGGTTGGCATATTAAACAACTTCACTTTCTGGAAATTGCTATAATTCCTTGGGTTCTCACAACTGTTTCTCTGGACAGTTGCCCCTCAGGTAATTACAGGCTCTCTATACTTGAACATTGACAGAAAGACTCTTTCTTAAAATCACTCAGAAGATATAAACAGAGAAAATCTTAACCTATAAGAGTGACCTAGCTGGATTCTCCTCCAGCTGATATCAGGATTTCAGTGCTTTTTAGCACTCCCTTATTCCAGGTCTACCAACTGTATTATACCCCCAGTTGGCCTCCATAAATGATAATTTGACTCACAATCCTACCCTTTCAAGAAAAACCCAGTTGTATTATCACCCCAGCTGGTCTAGAGATGCTTACACTATCTTAGCATAACCATCTCTGGGTACTATATTTACTTTCTTAGATATTAACATAGGTCTACCCTACTGGCATCCCAAGGCATAAAGTGTTAACTAACTATATAAAGCACCTTGCCTCTCTAGGCTTTAAACTCTCTCTTATTGAATCTAGAAAATGCCCTTGCCACAAAACTGTTGCTAATGTGAATTGTCACAATATTTCTGCTCAGGGATCATAGCAATTGGCCAATACACTGGGGACTCACAGGGAGGCAGCTGTGCATTTTTTGATGATTGTCTACTGCTATGGGAATCAAGGGACATATTGGTAAACATTTCAGCAACTGTCTGATACAGAAAAAGTCCAGTGTGGTTTTGGGCTGCATGAAGAACATAGTTAAACATCTTATAATTGTACTCTTGGATCTTATCTTCAATGTCAAAAACAACACATCTCCTAAGTGTAAATTGTCATGACTGGCAGAAAATATAGACATGTTTTGGCCAACTACTTGGATCTTCTCAGATGCCACTTCAACACACTCCATTTGATGGCTCAGGAAAATCCTAAATTTGGAATTGGGTGAGCTTCAAATGGCAAACAGGTCGGAGAGAAATTTGCCATACCAGTACCCATTGATGTAACTGGACATGGTTTTTTTATAAAACACTGTCCTTTTGGGGGAAGCTGCTAGGAATGTATCAATGACTGTGCCTTTCAAAGTAGTTTTTGATAATGCCTGGTATTACCTGTCCTTATTACAAATCTTGGAAGACAGAAAAACTGTTAATTAAGTTGACCAAGTTGACAGATTTAAACCATACCATTGATTGGAAATGGGTTACTGCCACCCTGGTTTGCCAGCGTGATTTGATTACCTCATGTAAGTTGACACTGATAAATAGACGTAATCTGAGAGTCACTCAATACAACCTCATTTATCATAATGTTCAACAGAAATTAATCACTCAAGGGTTTTTTGCGTACTGGACAAGGTACTCTTTGGATGATGCAGACAGAATAAGAGCCATGGATCCAGGTGGTATTGCTTAGTTAAAATTTAGTACATATTAAAAATTTTCACTGTTCAACTCTTAATATTTGAGTCCTCTCTAAATTAATCAATAAACCAAATATTCTTATGGTCTAACTTTATTTTAACAATGCATCCAGTAGTTGGTCTACTCTGCTACATTCCATATAATTTTATATTAAGTCAAATTATCACTGGAAGATGGGGCTCTGCCCTGGGTACTTTGTTGTTGGCACCCCCTATTGTTAAACCAATTATCAGGAATGACAATTTGAATGCTCCTAAATCTCAAAATCCGGAACCAGAGTTGAACCCTGGACAAAACCCTTTGCGGACTGCCAGACTCATGGGCTGGGAACCCAATAACCCACTACTGATTGATAAAGTTGTTACCAGCCCAGCAGGACCCAAACCCTTAGCTGTCCCACAGGATTCTGTAAGCAAACTGCCAGTGCAAGATGCCAATAATTTCCCTGAGGTGCAAACACCTGACACTGGCAGTTTGCTTGGTGAAATACGCAATTTTCTCCATGGGGGCTGTTTAAAATTCCCCCAAAGTCCTGGGGGAGGCACTGAACCCAAAGAGGCACCCAATAATCAAATCAACAAACAGAAGGATTTGAAGTCTTCTCATCCCAAAGCAGCCAGTGCCAAACCTCCAGTGCCAAGCACCACACTGCCATCTGAGACCCCCAATGCCAACCTGCCCAAGCCCAGAAAACCCAACCAGGTAGTGAAGCCTGGCAGTGTGGTATAAATACCTGCCAGGCCAAGATCAACCCCCGTTGTCATTTTTAAATGAAAGTTATGAGATTTTGGTTTCCCCAATTATTGCCATATTTTATTCTTGTCATCTGCCAGTTAAATTAAAGATCATACAACCCCTCTGCCAGTTTGCCAGCTACTTACTGCCTGCCAGGTGCTCCCATTGGTTCTGTCCATTTCAGAGAGTACCCCTTAAAGCCTGAGTACAAGGACTACACCACTGACAACATACTGGCCCGGGATCCCTTGGCCAGAACTACAGAGTTAACCAGATACAACCAAGAAGGCCCTTGGTACGTTACCAAACCCCGCCTATTCAGAGATAAATACAACTTCCTTCCTGCCTACCAAATGGACATGGAACTGCCCATCACCCCCAGACCAATGACTGCCTCTGTCACTGAGCTCCCACTGGACCATACCAAAAAGCTTTTTGGAATAGTATATATTACTCTCACAGGAGTAATAGATACTATTGTCCCTTCCGCCAGTCTGTGGTTGTGGGTGGGCAAGTCAATGTCCTACCTCATTAAGTTAGCACTAATCCTTTGGTGGGCCCTGCCTGCCCAGTATGCAACCTGCCAGTTCCCAAACGCTAGTGAGCCAGCCAATCAGGGTTGGTTCCCTGACATCATGACAATCTATTTTAAACCTGGTACCCTGAGCCCCAAGATGTTGATTATTCCTGGAGAATCTTGTATGTTTTTTGTAATGATAATCACTTATTACACATTTATGATGACCAAGAACCTAATTTATTCCATGTGGAAGAATGTGAACGTGAACCCAAACAACCCCAAGAAAGCCAACCCCGCCGCCAAAGCTGCCAAAGGACCCTCCTCTCAGGTTCAGAATGTGATAGTCAACCAATTCCTCATCAAAGTGGAGATGCCCCAGATGGGAAAACTCACTCTCAAAGAGGCCTGCTGCGCCATGCCAGTGCTCTGACTACATTTTCAAGCTAATGCCCCATCCTATTCCAGTGACACCAAGAAGGTGCTGGGAGTAGCTGCCATGCTATCAGGAGACGTCCTTGATTGGTTTGGCAAAGCCACCGCCAAAGACGTGGAATTTTGCCTGGACTATGCCAAGTTTGAAGCCAAGTTGATGGCCACAGGAGAAGACCACAACACCAGATACTACACCCTGAACTCCTTGTTGAAAATCCGACAGGGTGCTTGTCCCATCCAAGTGTACATTGACAAATTCCTCAAACTAAAGACCTACACCCAACTGGAAGACAAACTGGCAGTCATTATCTTCTGAAAGGGAGTCAACCTAGCAATGAAGGACCTGTTGAAGCAACACCATCCATCCTCAGCCTAGACAATCTAGTTCCCCTGTGCAAGGGCCTTAGCATGAACCAAGAGAATTCTGGCCCCTCCCAGACCCGCCAAACCCAAGCACCAACCCCCAACAGAACAGGAGTGACACCTAAAGAGCTCCAACAACACTACCACAAAGGACTCTGTTTCCACTGCCATGAGGCGGCCACTTGACCAGAGCCTTCCCCAAGAAGAACGCTGCCCTAATCACACTCGCGCAAATAAACACTTCTTCCCAGTCTTAAAAATTCATCCAAGTGACCATAGAACTATTAGGAAACAAGCGCCAGATCAAAGCTTTTATCAATACAGGAGCTGATGAAAGCTTTATTGACGCTGGCCTGGCAAAGGAACTAGTGTTGTAAATGTGCTGTTTTAGCAGAGTTACATGGGGAAAAATATTTAGAAACTAGATAATAATCTTTATTGGGAGATAGTGATTATATAGTTCATGTGAATCAAGGATAGTAGGAACAAGATTGGTGATCACACAGCTGGATGGAAGAGGGGGTGGCTTGATCCTGTTAATGAGTCAAGCGCTAAATTGAGGTATCCACCGTGAAGGATCATCATCTGTTCATGTTGTTGGATTTGGTAATTCAAGTTGACTTCCTAGTCTGGCTTTGGGTGACCGGATAATTCGATTGCAGGTCACAAACCTGCTTGGTTGGAACCTTGCTGGCGGGTTGAGCCTGCAGTTTCAACACCCTCCCGGCTGAAGGTTGGCCTCTTCTGGGGGCAGGTTGTCAGGGGCCCGGGTAATGTACTGAACCAGTTGTTATTGGGTGGCAGGCAGGGTGGTTTCTTGTTGTTTCTGTCTTGCTTTGCAGGGCCGTAGGCAATCATGGTGTAGGGTCTTGTCTTGCTTACATTTCCCAAGCCCTTGCACAAGGTAAGTGTTATTGTCATTTACCTTCAAAATAATTGCTGGCCCTATTTTCTTGGGTTGTAGTTTGCTCTTGTCAACATTCATGACTTAAACTTTGTCCCCAACTTCATGTCTATTGCAGATGGGAACAAATGTCTTTTGTAGGTGTTCTTTTTCTTTGGCTAATTGCTTGTGGTTGGCCTCTACTACTTGAGGGTCCAAGCAAGGGGGACTTGACTTGGAATTTCCAACTTAGGTCCTGTCAATGCTTGAATGATATTTGGCTGTGTGCTGTATACCAGTTAAAACGGGATTTTCCCAGTAGATCTGTTCACTTGGGTTTGGCACACAAGTAATGCAGTTGGTAGCTGCTTATACCAGTCTTCAGGTCTCCCGGCGGTGAGTTTGGCTAGGGCTTGCACAAGGCTACCATTAAGCCGCTCTACATGTCCATTAGCCTGTGGGTGGTATGGTGTTGTGACAGTGTGCTTGACCCCATTCTTGGTGAGGTATACATTGGTGTCTTTGGAGGTCAATTCTTTGCCTTGATTGGTTATCAGGAGTTCTGGCTTTCCAAACCTGCTGATTATTTCTTTGCCAATGAATTGTTGGACGTTGTTACTGGTCTGTGTTTTCACCACTTGGGCTACTGGCCACCTTGTTGCGAAGTCAATGGCTGTGATGATGTATTTTTTGTTGTTGTGCTTTCCTGGCATGGGGCCCACAATGTCAAGAGCCCATACTTTGAACGGTAGTTGGGTCTAAATGGGGAGTACAGACTTTGGTGGGGTTTTGCTTCTAGCAAACTTTTTGCATACCTTGCACTGTTCTAACACTTCCTGGACATTGCGGTATAAAGTTGGCCACCAGGCTTTATGCTTTAGGAACTTGTATAGATTTTGGCTCTTAGTATGTCCAAGGTCTCTGTGGTAGCAAAGAATGGTGTCAAATTGCTGATGTCTGGGGATGTAGGGAATGGTTGTGCCATCTGAAATTTTTCTGTGAAGAGTCCTGTATACGTCAGCAAAGAGATGTTCATTCTTGATGACCGTTTCTTTGGTGATATTGGTTGTGTCTGCAGGGAACTCTTTGTCTTTTGTACAGAGCACTAGGAGAGGCCAGTCTGGGTCAAGCCCATTCTCTCCCATTGAAGCACAGACATACAGGCGGGAAAGGGCTTTTGCCATGGCAAGCTTGGCCCTGGGCTTATATTGGATGAGCATGTTAAACCTTTCTAATATTTCCATCCACTGTGCTTGGCGGCGTGACAGATTTTCTTGCGTCTTGAAATAGATGAGCAACTTGTGATTGGTTAGTGCTGTGAATTCTTCCTGCTGTTCTAGGTAACAGCGCCATTTGACTAGACAGTTATGATGGCCAGCAGTTCCTTGTTGTGGATAGGGTATCAACACTTGCCATCTGTCAGTTTGCGCAACTTGTAGGCTACGGGCAGGAAGTCACCATCACTATTCTTAATTTTTAGTACTCCCCCAATGGATGCATCTGAAGCGTTGGTTTCCATCTGGTATTTCCCGTCTTGTTTGGGGTATTGTAGGATGAGAGCTTTTGTGAGCTTTTCTTTGAGGCATCTAAAAAATAGGTCACGTTGGGGGGTCTATACAAACTTATAATTGGCGCCTGTTATTGCGGACAAGGGAGCGGTCAAGACGCCACAGTCAGGTATGAAGCACTGTACATAGGCCACCATTCCCAAGAAGGTGTGTAGTTCTGACTTGTCCTTGGGGGGTGGCATCTTGCAGATGGCCTGTATCTTTTAAACTTTCAGGTTTGATGCTGTCTTTTGAGACTATGTGTCCCAAGAAGGGTAGTTGTTTCCAAAAGAACTGGCATTTGGAGGGTTTGGTCAACAGTTTGTGTTGTGCCAAGGTTGCAAAGACCTCTTTTAGGTTTTTGTGGTGTTGTTCCAGCAAAGGAGCTGTAGACAATTATATTGTCCAGGTACACTAGGGAATGTTTGCCTATGTATGGCGCAAACACTTTGTTCATGAAGGTTACAAATTGTGGACCGGGCATTGGTCATGCCAAAGTTGAGTACCACACATTTGTTGGAACCATACTTAGTGCAGAAGGCTGTCTTGGGAATGTCTTCCTCCTTGATACAAATATGATTATAGCCTGCAGTTAGATCAATTTTGGAGAAGACAGTGGCTCCTCCCAAGGCGTCAAAAAGGTCATCAATCAGTGGCAGATGGTAACAATTCTTAATGGTGACTTTGTTCAAGGCGCAGTAGTCTGTGACCAGGCGTAAAGTACCGTCCTTCTTAGCCACAAAGAATACGGCGGCCCCAAAGGGAGACTGTGAGGGGCAGATAAGACCTTTTTCTAGGGCCTCCTTGAGATAGGCGCGTAGGGTGTTGTCCTTTTTTGGGGTCAGCCTGTAAATGGGGTGTGCCTTGGGTACAGCCCCCTTGAGTTGGATAGAGTGTTGAATGTGTTTCTCAGGGGGCAACCCAGGTAACACTTCCTTAAAGATTTCTGGATGGCGGGCCACAATGTCGCGGTCCTGAGGCGTGGAGGTATCCTGGTGATCTTTGAAGTGTATGATCTCATACTGACAGGACTCCCAGTCAATTGCTTTCAGATTTTCCTTTTTTTCTAAGGTCTCAGTGATACGTACAAAGATGTGGTCACATAGGAGTTGATCCACAGAGTCAGGGTAGATCTGGTGGTTGACGCCTTCACACTTGATGGTCAGCATGGAGGTTGCCCAGTCCACAGGGGGTTGTTTTTCTGTAACCAGTCTAGTCCCAGTACAATGTCAAATTTGGGGAACTCAATTATAGGACCTTGGATGGTGGAGTGGAGGTTCTCAAGCATGACAGAGAAGGGGGCAGTTTCCTTTGTCACGGCAATGTGGTGTCCATTAGCCAGGACCATGTTCTTAATCCGTGAAGGATTAGTGGCCAGCTTGAATTTATCCACAAAGCTGCTGTTGACTAAGGTTCAATCTGCGCCCAAGTCCAGGAGTGCTGAGCCTGTGTAACTACAAAAGCGGAAAGGGTAAGACATCAATTTATTGGGATGTCTGGCAATGGTGTATAGTACTGGGTCTTCCGAGGGCACTTCTATCATTGGGCATTGGTCTACATCCTTGGGTTGGTATTCATTGTTGGGCGAGTCAGGAGTTGCTTGGGGAGAGCTTGGCTTGCTTAGTGCTCTCCCCGGGCTTTTCCCTCATCTTGGTTGCCTTGGGTGGCAGTGACACAGAAATGAGTGCAATTTGACTGGCTATTACTTCCATTTCCATTCCCATTTGAACTCGTGTGTTTGTGGTTGGTGTTGTTTCCCTTGCCCCCAGGAGGTGGTCAAGCAGAGCGCCCGCTTGGATGGGAATCCTTGGGCCTTTCCCGTTTTCTAGTCTGTGCCTTGTGTAGAGCGTTGGATGTTTGTTCCGCTTTTTCTGCTTCACGGTACAGGCTTTGCAGGTTGGTTACCTGGTCCAGGTTCACATGCCTCATTACGTGCAACTTGAGGGTGTTGTAGTACATGAGGTGTGTAGCTGGGGTGTCAAAGGCCATGTCAGATGGGGCACAGAGACAAAGTTCCTCGTAGGTGTGGATGAGTTCTTTAACAGTGCCTGTCTGGGTCAGGTTCTTTACTTGGCGTATGATCATGAGCGCTGTATCCTTAAGCCAAAACCTCATCAGGAAGTCCTGCTTAAAGGTATCCAGTTCTTGTCAGTGTGCTCTTTGTGCCACTTGTCACACCAGGTGCCAGTGTCATGGGTCAGGCAAATGGAAATCTCTGCAATCCAGAATCACTGTGGGCATTCCATCTGAGCCATCTTGCTCTGGGAGGACTGGATCCATGCGGCAGTGTTGTTGTTCTTGGCCCCAGCAAAGGGTTCCAAGGCGGCGCTGCAAAGCCTTTGTGCTACATAGGCGGGCATGGTGGTTTTGTCAGCTGGTTGCGGCATCAATGAGGGAGCCTGAAAGAACCCTTGCACAGACATGGCGTTGAAGGCATGTAGCGGGATCACCATGTTTTGGTAGAGGACATAACCATCAGGTATCTTGGTACCAGGAGTATACAGAGTCCAGTTGGGCAGGAGGCCAGACATGATTCTGTCAAGGATTTGTTGGCCGCGGCGTGTGCAGGCAACAGGTGGAATTTTTCAAGATAAGGTAGGATGAAGAACCTACCTGTGCTACCAATGTTGTAACTGTGCTGTTTTAGAAGAGTTACATGGGGAAAAATATTTTGAAACTAGATAATAATCTTTATTGGGAGATAGTGATTATATAGTTCATGTGAATCAAGTATATTAGGAACAAGATTGGTGATCATACGGCTGGATGAAAGAAGGAGGTGGCTTGATCCTGATGATGAGTCAAGCACCAAAACAAGGTATCCACCATAAAGGATCATCATCTGTTCATGTTGTTGGATTTGGTAATTCAAGTTGACTTCCTAATCTGGCTTTGGGTGACTGGATAATTGGATTGCAGGTCACAAACCCGCTTGGTTGGAACCTTGCTGGCGGGTTGAGCCTGCAGTTTTGACACTAGTCTTGGCAGCTTCAGAGCGTAGCCTACAAGTAGTCATGGGAAACATCTCCTTGGACACCGGCTACAAATGCAAACAGGAACTTCCTTTGACAATTGGACAGAACGTGTATCCTTTGTCCCTGATCCTCTTGCCAGGGCTACCCCACCCCCTTATACTGGGCAACTCCTGGTCCAACAGACATGGCCTGATCCTGAACTATCACAAATAAATTGCCACGCTGGGCCAACCTGAATCTTGTGACACTGTCCCCTTTTACATGAGTCATGGCTGAACCCTTACCAACAAACTCTTAACCATAAAGATAGAACCTAGTTTAAGGATACTACCTACTTCCCTACAGAAATGAGACCATGTGCTTAGTGAGGAAGAAGCCACAAAACTACCCAGCCATTCAGTCTACAATCACACCATAGACCTGATAACAGGAATCCAACCTCACCACAGCCCCATCTACAGCTGCAACCACCGCAAACAAGTAGCCTTTAAAGCATACCTGGAGGATATGACAAAAAAGGGTTCCATCTGAGTTTCAAAAGCCCCCTGCTTGTCACCCATGCTGTTCGTAGAAAAAAAAGATGATGGGATGCGTCCATGTAAAAACTACCAGAAGTTGAATGACATTACAGTGAAGAACCGCTATCCCATCCCTAATGTTGACAACCTATGTGATGTACTGACTGGAGCCCAGGTGTATTAAAAATTGACCTTAGAGATGTGTTCAATCAAATCCAAATCAAGGACAGAGACAAATACAAAACAGCCTTCAAAACCTGATATGGGTTGTACAAGTACCTAGTAATGCCATTTGGCCTGTGCAACACCCCCAGCACTTTCCAAAGGGTGATCAATATTTTCCTATGGGAATACCTTGACCAATTTTGTGTTGCATACTTGGACGACATCAACATCTACAGCAAATCACACAAAGAGCACCTCTAACACCTGGACCTGATACTGAAAAAACTCTCCCAAGCCAACCTACATGCCAAACTTAAGAAATGTGAATTATTTCAGACTGAGATTGAATTTTTGGGATATGTGGTGAAGACAGGCAGTTTTGCTATGACACAGGACAAAGTAGAAGCAATAACAGCTTGGCTGATACCCAAATGCAGAAAGGATGTGAGAAGTTTTTTGGGCCTGGCAAATTATTGCAGGGATTTCATCCAAAATTTTCTCACATTACTCTGCCCCTGACCCGCCTTTTCTCTGACAAGGTCACCTTTGCTTGGACTGACAAGTGCACATCAGCATTTGAGTCCCTAAAACTTGTGTTCACACCTGCACCCATCCTGGCAATGCCTGACTCATCCAAGCCATTTGTACTGGAAACCAACACGTCCAACTTTGCGGTGGGCGGGGTCCTTCTTCAGGGAGGAGGGGATAGTATGCTACATCTTGTAGCATATTACTCCAAGAAGATACTACTTGCCAAAGAAAACTACCCAATCTACAACAAAGAGATGCTCACAATAATGAAAACCTTGAAATATTGGCACCAGTACCTATGTGGCGCTGAATTCCCAGTAAAAGTCCTAACTGACCACAAGAACTTGGTTTACTTCTTTAAACTCATACAGTTGAACCAGAGACAGGCCAGATGGGCTCTAGAACTTGACAACTACACCCTGAAAATTGACTACAAACCCAGAAAGGTCGACATAGTACCTGACACACTTAGCAGAAGAGCAGATATAATTCCTACCACAGCTGAGACCAAGGACCACAACACCCACAAACTCCTCAACCCTGCCAGCCTAGGCATCCAACTGATGTACATGAAGATCATGGCCCGTAAGCCTGACACAATTGAGGTGCAGAAATTAGACAAGTATTCAGTGGAACTCATTGTCAACTTGACCTCAGACCCAGATAGCTGCCACTACAAGAAGGGATTCTCATTGAAAGGAACTACCCTGCTATTACACAACCGTATCTATGTACCAGAAGGTGAAACAAGGACCAAAGTACTCATAGACTATCACAACTCAGAGATGTCTGGTCACCCTGGCAGACTCAAGACAATCCAATGAATCAAGAAGAATTATGCTTGGCCCCAACTGAACAAAGACTTGGCCGCCTACATTGAAGGCTGTGAGATATGTGGAAGGACCAAACCCCGTAGATCCAAACCTGAAGGCTTGCTAAGACCACTAGACATACCAGCAGGACCCTGGCAGTCCATTTCAATGGATTATATTGTGGAGCTTCCCCATTCTAATTTTTTCAATGCAATCCTAGTCATGGTAGATAGATTCAATAAAATGTCCTATTTTGTCCCTACCACTACCCACTGCACTGCTGCAGAGACAGCTAGACATTTCCACAACCACATCCTAACTCAACACGGCACTCTGTCAGAAAGCATAACTGTTAGAGGACCACAATTCACCTCCAACTACTAGACTCAGGTGATGAAAGACTTGGGGGTAAAGCGCTGCATATCAACTCCCCCCATAGACTGATGGCCAGACTGGACAAGTGAACCAAATACTTGAACAATACCTATGATGCTACGCCAACACCAACCAAGATAACTGGAACAAGATGCTACCTATGGCACAGCACGCCTACAACAGCAAAGACCATGCATCTACTGGAATGTCCCATTTCAAATCCAACTACAGGTTTGATCCCTCATGGGACCCTAGCATTGGAAACAAGGAAACCAACCTGTCTGGACGCGCCTGATTGAACAGATTCACAACACCCAAACTAAATGCCTAGCAAGCTTGAACCAAGCAGTACAGACATACAAGGCCTTTGCTGATTGAAAAAAGACCCCTGGTAAACCCCTCCAAGTTGGAGACAAGGTCTATTTGTACTCCTGTAACGTGCCCCTGCATGTGCCTTGCAGAAAATTAGCTCACAGAAGAAGCGGGCCACACAAGATCAGCAAGCTCATTAGAGAAGTTGCCTTCAAGTTAGACCTACCCCCAAGTGGAAGATCCTTAATGTGTTCCACCATGCCTTGCTGTTCAAAAAAGACGGAAACTCCCTTCCCCACCAGAAGATCAAGTCTAGCCCACCGCCAATCTGGAAGGACCACTCAAATGAGTACAAAGTTGAGTACATCCACAGCAACTGAGTCCACTACAAGACCCCACAGTACTATGTCAAGTGGTTAGGCTACCCTCCCCCCCGGAAGAAAGTACTTGGGAACCCTTGAGAAACCTAACCAATGCCAAACAGGCCATCCAACAATACCTTGGGAAGAAGGCCCTGAAAGGGAGACTTTTGGGGGAAGAAGGGGATGATGTCAGGAATGAAAATTTGGATGCTCCTAAATCTCAAAATACGGAACCAGAGTTGAACCCAGGACAAAACCCTTTGCAAACCGCCAGAACCATGGGCTGGGAACCCAATAACCCACTACTGATTGATAAAGTTGTTACCAGCCTGGCAGGACCCAAACCCTTAGCTGTCCCACAGGATTCTGTAAGCAAACTGCCAGTGCAAGATGCCAAGAATTTCCCTGAGGTGCAAACACCTGACACTGGCAGTTTGCTTGGTGAAATACGCAAGTTTCTCCATGGGGGCTGTTTAAAATTCCCCCAAAGTCCCGGGGGAGGCACTGAACCCAAAGAGGCACCCAATACACAAATCAGCAAACAGAAGGATTTGAAGTCTTCTCATCCCAAAGCAGCCAGTGCCAAACCTCCAGTGCCAAGCACCACACTGCCATCTGAGACCCCTAATGCAAACCCCGCCCAAGCCCAGAAAACCCAACCAGGTAGTGAAGCCTGGCAGTGTGGTATAAATACCTGCCAGGCCAAGATCAACCACCATTGTCATTTTTAAATAAATGTTATGAGATATTGGTTTCCCCAATTATTGCCATATTTTATTCTTGTCATCTGCCAGTTAACTCAAAGATCATCCAACCCCTCTGCCAGTCTGCTGGCTATGTACTAGCTGCCAGGTGCTCCCTTTGGTCCTGCCCATTTCACAGAGTACCCCTTAAAGCCTGAGTACAAGGACTACACCACCAACAACATACTGGCCCGGGATCCCTTGGCCAGAACTACAGAGTTAACCAGATACAAACAAGAAGGCTCTTGGTACGTTACCAAACCTCACCTATTCAGAGATAAATACAACTTCCTTCCTGCCTACCAAATAGACATGGAACTGCCTGTCACCCCCAAACCAATGACTGCCTCTGTCACTGAGCTCCCACTGGACCATACCAAAAAGCTTTTTGGAATAGTATATATCACTCTCACAGGAGTAATAGATACTATTGTCCCTTCCGCCAGTCCGTGGTTGTGGGTGGGCAAGTCAATGTCCTACCTCATTAAGTTAGCACCAATCCTTTGGTGGGCCCTGCCCACCCAGTCTGCAACCCGCCAGTTCCCAAATGCTAGCAAGCCAGCCAATCAGGGTTGGTTTCCTGACACCAATGACTCAGAATCTTGATGTCTTTACTGCATAATCTTCCTGAGACAGTTTTGGCTTTCCAATATATTGAGTTCTATTCTGAAGTCACTTTGATTCTTTCACAGGCTATCAGTAAAGACCCAACAATTGATAGAGTATTTTAGCAAAATAAGGGACCAAGTTGGCAACTTGGAAGCCTGTGAGCGCCATCACAACTGGATAGACTGTCATCATCAATCAAAAGACTTTGGTGTGTACACTACAACGTCCAAAATTACCGGCAAAATATTTAAGTACGTAGTGTACACAGGTGTATATAGCTACAAACTGGGTGGAGTGGGGCGATACCAGCGTGGCCCAGGAGTACCGCTTGGAGGAGTTGAGCTGCGCCGGCTCCTCATAGTAGTATTTTCCATATAGATTGTTGAATGGCCCATGCTATTGATTATGTTGGTGGCCCCCAATCCTTAGGTATGCTGTGAGGACAGCTGATAAGATTAGGTGATTCATCTTCTGGTCCTGGGAAAGGGCAGACAAAGCTTAGTGTCTTGTTTAACTTCTTGTAGGGTAAGTCTTTAGATTGATTTATGTGATACTATTGAGGAGTAATTTCACTCAATGATAGCACAAACTATCATCAAGTGATTGGGCTTTATTATATACTATCAGCCTTGATGGGGCATGAATAGTGCAAAACATTGTACAGGGAACCCCAAACACTTGGAGTTATCTGGAATTCCCTTTTGGGATTGGGATTAGAGAGGTTTGGCCATCAATGTATTGTCAATCTCTGACTTGCATTGCCCTTGGTTCCCTTTAGGTGTGTTCATGCACCCAAATTCTAATTCAGTAATTCCTGCATTATGTGGATTGCATGTCAGACTGTCAACCCCTCCCAAATTTGGTAGATTCCAAATTTGGGCAGCACTTTCCCCTATTTTTAGGTTTGGGGAAATTGCCTTTTTTAGATTTCTCAATTAGTCAATTTCCCCATCTGGCAGGGGCAGACAGGCCCGCTGTGGGGGGGGGGGTGCGCTGTCCCTTGCTACCAGGCTGGGCGTGCAGCTGGCCACACAGCCCGCGGAGGAGGTATAAATTCCAAATTTTGAATTTTTTGAATTTTTAATTTCTGATTTGACATGTGGCTGTTTTGCAGCAGTTCCCCCTGATTGGGGAAGCTGCTGCAATTTTTTGTTTTTTTCTGTTAGTCCTACAGAACACAAATTTTTGCCTTGCAAAAGTTTGTTGTCAGGAATATTCCTGACATATCTATCTGGGGATCCTTTGGTTAGGTTTAATCATTTTGTTAAGCCCCAGTGTTTCTTTTGGAAATTTTACTAAACAGTATTTGAAGCTTCAGTGATGATTAATCATCAACTCCATGTGGATTTGGGTGGTTATTCCCCCCCACTTGGAGACCTATTCTTATTATCTGTCTATTTCTGTCACATTACTCAACTCTTCTATGTCTGAGTTTTTGGAAGCAGTTTATCATGAAATTATGCTCCTCTTCTCCTGCTCTGTTGAGATATCCTTTTTTACAATGTTCATCTATATGAGCTCTTTTTTGAGCTTTCAGTGTGGATTTTTTTAATCTGTGGTTTTCTTCTCCAGTTGCAGTGATTGAGACTGGTTCTACTGTTTCCTGGCTCTATAATATCATGTTATTTTGGCATCCATAATATTATCCTGCTATGCCACTAACAAAATTTCTTGCATAGTAATATCAGCTTTATCATCCTATTCTGCTCCACTCTTAGTCAAAAATCACAGGTTTATCATTTTATGACAAAGGTTTTGGTGGATGCACACAAATGGTTGTTGTCCATGGTGGAGCACAATCCATGTGCTTTAACTGAGAGTGCATCCTTATAACCTTTGTTAAATACTGTGTGTGCATTGATTGAGGAGCTAAAAGTTTACTGTAAGTTGTATGCTTTTATCAGGGTACTAGTTCACTGTCAGCATTCCTTCCTCAGTCTCTGGTTTATTGCCAAACCATTGATGTGCCTAAGTGAATAAGCTCTCAGCATTGTGATTAGCAATTGATCAAACTGCACAGGACTTAGAAGTTTGGGATTCCCTGTTAACAACAACTGAGGCCCTGGTAAGCCAAATTAAATCTCTAGTCTCAAATCTTTTTGCTGCTAAACAAGGTTGTTGATAATCAAAGCCAAACCCATGCTCCCTCATGGTTATCTGATTCCTGTCCTGCTGCAACTTCTCCTGGTCCTGTAAAAAAGCGCCTCACATGTATCTTCCCATCCTCAGTTGGCAATCTTGAATAAACCAGCAGATAACAAGGAGGTATTTGCCACAGTAACTTCTAAGAGTTCCCTGTCTATGTTGCATCATGTGCTTCTGACTAAGTCATATGTTGTTGAAGCTAGAGAGTTACTATTGGTTCCTATTGACTGTGACCACCCTTTTCTTCCTGAGAAAATTCAAGAAATGATTGAATGTTACTTTCAGGAGCATCCTCCCTCCTTTGTTGCAGTCTGTACCACTAAGAGAAGCAAGATCCTGCTGAGGTTGCTTTTTTGAAGCAAATAAATCTCTTCTGGTTACTTCTTGTTTTATGGTAGAATTGATAATGATCAAACTATTTTCTTTCCCAAAATTTTGTTGGATACTGGTGCTTTGGAAAAATTCATGAGTGTGGGAATGCAGATTTGTTGTAGTTGAAGTATCATCCTGGCATGTTGGTCAGAGGAGGGAATTACCAAACGCTCCTGTCTTATTAATTGAAGAAGACCATGAAAATTTCTGTCACTAGTCAGTCATTTAATGCTCAATTCTCCATATACACTATAATCATATACCCTATCATCTTGGGGGTGGGGTGGTGGCAGGATCATAATGTGTTGACTCTTCTTAAGGAAAAAATGCAGTCTGGCCATTCTTTGGGTATTACTGTTTTTATTCCATTGTTGGGAATGTCCAAGTTGGAGCAGTCTACCCAGACTATCCAGGAGGTTTCTGTTCTCATGCATTTGAGTTTGGATTTGCTGGTATTCCTTCAACCTTGGTCAGCAGCTTTTGACGCTACAAGGGGCAAGGCCCTTCCAAAGCATACTCAGTTTGACTTTGACTTCAAGGTCACTGTTGATATCATTAGTATTGCTGCTCCTATTTACCTGTTAATCTTGAAGGAGGATGCATGTTTGTAGGAGTGGACTCAGAATATGTTGGCAAAAGACTACATTTTTAAGAAGGCTTTGTCAATGTGTTCTCCATTGTTGTTTGCCAAAAAGTTGGATATGTTGTTAGAACCATGCATGGACTATAAAAACCTAAACAACATCAATATTCCATATCCTTACACTTTTCTCTTGAGGCTCAAATATCTTGTTGCATTGAAAAGGCTAAGGCTTTCTCAAAATTTGATCTTTTGAATGTGTTCAATAAGATTAGGATAGCAGAAGGAATGGAGTAGTTGACTGCATTCAGAACAAGGAAAGGCATCTTTCAGTCCTGTGTTATGCCTTTTGGGTTAAAAAACTGCATGTTTTCAGAGGTTGATAGATTTGGTTCTAGGAGACCTACTGGGGGTGTGCACCATTGTTTACATGGACATTATTTTGGTGTTTTCTCCAGATGAGGAATCATATAAGGCCCACTTGTCAGCAATGGTAGAGCGTATCTTACAAGCTAGCTTAATCATTAAGAAAAGTAAGTGTGAATTCTTTATATTTAAGGTTACCTTTTTGGGGAATATTATCTTTGAGGACGGCCACACTATTGCTCCTGACAAAGAGGCAGCAGTTTGTGAGTACACAACTCATGTGACTGTATCTCAGCTTCATAGCTTTTTGGGCACCTTTACTTTCTTGAAACAGTTCACCCTCATCTGTCTGAAGTTTTGACTCTCTTGTATTTGGCTAGCAGGAAAACAACTTTAGTCTGGACGCCCAAGGGAGCAAAAGCGTTTGCAGCAGTCAAGGCTCTTTTTTGTCTTCTCCAGTTTTGCAACATGTGGACCCAGAGCTTCCATTTTTAGTTTCTACAAATGCTTCAAAATACTCTGTGGCAGGGGTGTTGCTACAAACTGCCAACAATGGTGTTGAAAGACCAGTGGGGTACTTCTTCCATAAAATAGAGGCTTGGGAGCACAATTACATGATTTACAACAAGGAATTGAAGGCGTTTATGGAATCTCTTAAGCACTGGCATCACCATTTAATGTTGGTATGCCATCTGTTTACGGCAAGGAATGATTATAAGGCCCTCATGTACTATTGCCAACCAAGAGTTTTGTCAGGTTAACAATCCAGATGGCAGGGAGATTTTTCAAGATGCAAGTTCCATTACAAGTTTTTCAAAGGAATAGACAACCACCTGGCCAGAACATTGAGCAGGAACCCTTCCCACCTCCCCAACAAGTTTAGATATCAAGTTCAACACACATACCCTGATTTTGAATGAGACTGTGGTCTTCTTTGTGCTGGCGCCGCCTGCTACACTGATCACCATGTCCTTAGTGGAGGGTGAAGATCTAGACTTGTATTTTAAGGACAAGTTCTTGCAGCCTTTGTCAAAGAGTAACAACAGGTTAATGGAATTAGCCTGTGAGCATCCAGTTGGTCAGCCACAGGGATACCATGAGATAGGGCCATTGCTTTATCATCAAGGTTGTCTATGGGTCCCAGAAAGAACTATCAGGGACAAAATCATGGAAGCACATCATACTTGTCCTACAGCAGGTCATCCAGGTAAAAAAAGATGGTTGAGTTAATCTGCCGACAATTCTCTTGGAAAGGTGTGGGGTTCCTGTCCACCAGTCCCCAAAATGTGTCCTGGGTCATAGCCAGGGATCAACTGGGAGGAGTTTTCATTCTCTAGTAAGGGATAATGTATCTCAGAAATATTTATAGGGGTCAAAATGGGCTTTTATTCACTCTCATAAGGAAGATTCCCTTAGAAACCTTCTGGTATATGGCCTGGGGGGAGTCAGGGAAACAATATAGGTTTGCCAATACTTGGAGTCCTCCAACAATATCTTAGACTACTGCACTTTAGTCCTGGGCTCCTGTGCTTTGCTCCAGCTCCAGATCCTTATCTCCAGCTCCTATATCTTGGGCTCCTGAACTTTTATCCTGGTCTCCAGCTCTCTATGTAGTCCTTGTGGCCTTTTTAATACACTGTATCAGTCCAACCAAGCTCCTGCTTGCAACCAAAAGGCTTCCAGAACCCTTCAGTAGAAACCCAAAAGACCCCGTAACTTTCCAGCTAGCCTCCTTCTTATAGTGTCCTTTTCCCAACAGTTCCGCCTTCAAAATGTCTTTCTTCAAAAGCTTAAACCATTGCTGCTCACTTTTTTCTATAATAACTTAAGCTTATATACCTACTTTCTCAAAAGCTTAAACCATTGCTGCTCACTTTTTCTTATAATAACTTAAGCTTACATACTTGCTTTCTCAAAAGCTTAAAGTATCAATTCACTGTTTTCTCTCTTATACTTTAAGCTTTTGACTTCCAACCAATCATATTCATCAGGAAACCTTCCAGAACTCAACCAATGAATTTAGAGCGCAAAACTAGACCATTTATGAAGTTCAACCACAATACAACTAGGAAATCAATTTCCACCGCTCAAACTTCTCAATTCAACAACTCTTTGCACACCAAAGCAATAACTGGTTCATTGTTACAGCACCAGTCTTCCCTGCATTCAACTTCAACCAATTTAAATAGCAGAATACTATTTAAATTTTCTTTTTTGATCCTCTTCAACAGTTTCCCCATATATTTACTAATATAGTAACGTCCAAGGAAAATGTCCCACCAAAACAACTATGTATCTAGCTCTCATAGCAACATACCTTCATCTATCCTAGGAACTTAATAAATAAACGTCTTACTCACACCTCCGTCCACATTCCTTCTTGATTTTACTACTAAACCAAGTTAAAACATTTGACCTTTTCCTACCTCAGAAAATTAATTAGGAAAAACCTTGGCTCATTTCTCCAGATCACCAGTTCTTCTGTTCCTTTTACTTCAGCTAGTTCTGCTCCATGATCTTTCATATCTTCAGCCAATCCTTCACCATGATCTTCTAGTCCTTTGGCTAGTTCTTTCTTATTTATCAGTAGTCTTTTCCAGGCCATCAACAGTCTCTTTCAGGCCATCAGCTATTCCATACTATGAACCACCTAGGTTACAACTCCACTATGAGCCATCTTGGTTCCAATCCTCACTATTATCTTCCAATTCCTCAGCTAGCCTTCACTGTTAATCCTACTATGAACCCTGTGGTTCCGGTGTCAGCCCCTGTTACCAATACCTCAGACTCAGGCAATAAGTCTACAAGGCTACTGGCGCTTGACTGGGCCTTTGCCAGTGTCTTCCACCTGGGCCATTCAACCACAGACAATCCTCATGTCTGTGCAGTTGTCTTTACTCACTCAGGTGATTAAACAAGCGTGGTGTGGAGGGTGTGATGCCAAAAAAACTAAGCTGAGCTACGCCTGCTTTGCCCTTTTACAGTATCCCACCTGGGTACACATCCAGGTATCCTAGCTGAAAGCCTTTTTTTAATCCAGTGGTCTTCTAAAATATTTATCTTATATTCTAGTTGGTAAAAGGAAAGATGTTTCAGGCAGGCTGCCAAAGGGCAAAGATGTGCTACGCTCAGCTTCATTCTTTTACAGCAGCCCACTAGTATGCATTTCTGACCTATATCTGAACAAAAGTGTTCAATGATGGCAGCCTGCTGGTATGTCTTGCTAGTCTATAGCTGGTGTTAGAACATATTCAATTACTCCCTCTCAGGGAATTAATGCCTCAAGTATATCACCAAATGGTTCACTGGCCAGCCAGTAAACTGGTGGCACCATTATCAGTCAAGCCATTGTTGTGTATATACTTCTGGGAAGTATAATAAACAAAATAAAGGGGAAGATTAAGAAGAGAATAATACTTTATTGAATATGAATATAGGTTAATATATAGTATCATGATAAGCCACATGTTGTCCATGTACGTCATGGAGGTCATGGGGCTTATCTGAGTAATGTTCCTCTTGAGTCACAAGGCTTAATCAAGTTGTGTTCCATTTAGGACCTGGATTGAGTGATCCCTGTCATAGATGGTAACTGATAATGGTGCCACCAGTTTATTGACTGGCCAGTGAAACATTCAGTGAGCCATTCAGTAATCTAATTGGGGTGTTAATTTCCTGAGAGGGAGTAATCAAAGATGTTGTGACATCTCCCCCTGGGGTGTTGGAAGGCGGAGCCTTGGGAATTTTCTTGAGGGTGTCTGGAATACAAGCCTGACATTGATCCAGTTTGGCATTAGGGATAGGGAGTCTTGAACTTTGTTGGGCTGCTCTTGCTTTACACAGACAAAGTCAATCATAATGCAGACGTTTCAGTTTGGTTTGATCTCTGATCCCTTTGATGAGGTATGTGTTATTGGGGTTCACCTCCATGACAATGCCTGGTCCACACAATCCTGGGTCTAATTTGTGCTGGTTGTGGTTGACAACTCAGATCTTGTCTCCAACTTGGAACCTTTCTTGTTGTAGTGGGATTGCTTCTTGTTGAACTCTTTGTTGTTCCATTGCTTCTTGGTCCTTTCTGGCTTGTAGTACTTTTGGGTCATTACTGTCTGGTATCTTCCTTGGAAGTGGCAGTTGTGGACCCGCGGTTGTGCTGACAAGTGAAGGTTTCTTAACATAGACAAGTTCATAAGGGCTTTTGCCTGTATTGCGGTTGACTTGTGTTCTGCAGACCATGAGCACTGTTGGGAGCATGTCAACCCAAGTTTTTGGATTGTTGGCAGATAGCCTACTGAGGGCTTCCACTAGAGAGCCGTTTAGTTGTTCTACGCGTCCATTTGCCTGGGGGTGATATGGGCTGGCTGTGATGTGTTTTATCCCATTTTTGGAGAGTTGAATGTTGGTGTCAATGGCTTTAAGTTTGGTGCCTCCATCTTTGATCAGGAGGTCAGGTTTCCCAAATTTGACTATGATTTCTTTTCCAATGAATTGTCTCACATTGTTGCCTTTGTGCTCTTTGGTGGCTTATGCCACTGGCCACCTGGTTGCATAGTCAATAGCTGTGACAATGTACTTCTTGCCCTTGCTTTCACCAGGCATAGTTCCCACAATATCCAACAACCATACCTTGAAGGGCTGTGTGATGGATACGGGTACTACTGACTTGGGTGGAGCTTTGGTTTTGGTGTACTTTTCACAGACCTTGCATTGTTCTAGTACTTCTCTGATATCATCTAGCATGTTGGGCCACCTTTAGCAAGACTTGAGATATTCATGCAAGTTTCTGCTACAGGTGTGTCCCAAGTCTCTGTGATAACAGAGGATTGTGTCAATCTTTTGTATTGACGGAACGTAGAGTACTGTGTCACCATTTGGAAAGATTTGGTGGAGGGTACCATATAAGTTTTTGAAAAGGTGTTTGTTCTTGAGGACTTTCTCTTAGATGTCCATTGGTGTGCCAGGTGGGAACCATTCCTGGAGATTCCCCATGATTAATATGGGCCAGTTGGGGTCGCCATCAGTGCAAAGGATGTGTTTGCTGTATAGCCTTGATAGGGCGTCTGCAGTAAAAATCTCTCTGCCTGGTTTGTATTCAATTTGCATGGGGTATCTCTGTATGAGACTCATCCATTTGGCTTGTCTTCTTGACAGGTGCTGTTGTGTTTTAAAGAATACCAATGACTTGTGGTTGGTGAGTACTTTGAACGTCTGACTCCTTCTAGATAACATTGCCATTTCATGAGACAGTGTATGATGGTAACCAATTCTTTATTGTGTATAGGGTATCTTTGTTTGCCGTCTGATAGTTTCCTGGATTCATATGCCACGGGAGGAAGTCTTTCTGGGCTGTTTGGATACAGAGGACTCCTCCTATGGCATAATCAGAGGCGTTGGTTTCTAGCTCATAGATATCTTTGCGGTTTGGATATTGCAAGATGAGGGCGGTGACCATGAGCTCTTTTAGCTGGCGGAAATATTGATCTTGTAAAGGTGTCCAGACAAACTTGGTTGTTTTCCCAGTGATGGCTGATAGGGGGCTGTTAGGGCGCCCCAGTCAGGGATGAATCTGCGTACATATTCTACCATTGCGAGGAAAGTGCAGAGCCTGCTCTTGTTCCTTGGGGCTGGCATTTCTGTTATAGCATGTATCTTGTCTGGATTGGGCTTGATATTGTCCTTGCTAATTATGTGACCAAGGAAGGGGAGTTCAGTTGAGAAGAACTCGCATTTGGATGGTTTGGCAATCAGTTGGTTTTCCTGCAGGGTGCAGAGGACTGCACAGACGTCTTCCCAGTGTTGTTGTAGGTTGGGACTATAAATGATGATGTTGTCCAGGTAGATGATTGCTCTTTTCCCAATGTGTTCCATAAATACTTCATTAATGAAGGTTACAAAGGTACTTGGAGCGTTTGTCATACCAAAATTGAGGACAACACATTCAAAGGATCCATATTTAGTTCTAAATGTGGTCTTTGGAATGTCTTCCGGTTTCACGTGAATTTGGTGATATCCTGCTGTCAAATCAATTTTTGTGAAGATTTGGGACCCCCCCAGGGCATCAAAAAGGTCATCAATTAGGGGCAGGGGATACCTGTTCTTTATTGTGACCTTGTTGAGGGCCATGTAGTCTGTGACTAGGCGGAGGCCTCCATCTTTCTTTGCCATTAAGAAGACAGCGGCACCAAAGGGTGATTTTGAAGGTCTGATGAGGCCTTTCTCAAGTGCTTTGTCAAGGTAGGCTTTCAGAGTGTCGTCTTCTTGTGGTGTGAGGCGGTAGATGGGTCGTGCTTTAGGCACACTACCTTTTAAGTCAATCTCATGTTGGATACCCCAATCAGGGGGCAGTCCAGGTAGTGATTCTTGGAATACAGAGGGAAACTCATTGACTAGCTGGTCTCTAATTGGGTTTTGTTTGTGTTGAATCTCTGTGTTTTTGAAGTGGATGACTTCATACATACATGTACTCCAATTGATTTTGCTGATGTCAGTTTATTTCTCTGTTTCCATGACCTTTACAAATATGTGGTCCCTCATGAGGGTATCAAGATGTGTTGAGTACACGTGATGGTGGACTTCTCCTTGTTGGATAGTGAGGGTGGCACTGTCCCAGTCAATGTGAGGCTTTGTCTTTTGCATCCAATCTAATCCAAGTATGATATTGTATTTGGGATTGGGATGATGGGGCCACTAATTGTTGTTTGGACGTCTCCAATTTGGGCCCAGAAAGGTTTGGTCTCGTGGGTAACTGGTGTGCTGTGGTTGTCCGCCATGACAACTCTCTTGATGTTACTTCAAATGGTAGGTAACTTCATGAGGTCAGTGAAGCTCTTGTTAGCAAGTGATTGATTGGCTCCAGTGTCAAATAGTGCTGTGCCCTGGTATCTACAAAAACAGAAAGGATAGGTAAGGAGTTTATTTCCAGATTGGGCGGCAAACAGGAGAGGGTTGCTGGAGGGAACCTGGATCATGGTGATTGAGTTCACATCCTGTTCTCTTTACAAGTCTTGTGTAGAGGGGGGAGGGCGGCTTGCCTAAGCACTCCCCTGAGCTTTCCCCTCCTTGTTGGTGTCTTCAGTGCTATCCTGGTTGGCTTGTGCAGTGTGATTCCCATGTCAAGGTTGGGTACTGTTGGCTCAATTGTTTTACTTATTGGGGCAAGGCTCTCTTTTAACTGCAGGGTTGTCCTTGCGTTTATTGGAGGTTTGTAGATTGTCAGACTTCTGAGCTGCGCGTTTTCCTTCTAGGAACACATCCTCAAGGTTCTTGCAGCGGGTCATGTCAAACTGACATCTGATGTGTGTAGGAAGGCCATTGTAAAAGTCCAGGCGTGGTCCAGGTTCATCAAAATTGATGGTGTTAGGTGCCCAGTTGCGTAATCCTTCATATGCGGCAATATATTCCTCAATGGTTCCTGTCATTTTGAAGGTTTGGAGTTTGGCCATGATTACAATGTCAGAGTCCTTCATGAAGAACTTTTTAAGGAAGGCAGTTTTGAATAGCTCCCAGTTTTCCTTCTGATCAGGGTGTTGGGCTAGCCATTTGGTGACAAAACGCGAGGCAGTTCCTGTGGTGCAGAGGGCAACTTCACTAACCCAGAGTCTTTGGGGGTACTCCACTTGTGAAAACTTGCTCTCAGTGCTGTTGATCCAAAGAGAGGCGTTCTCACAGCGTAGTCCTGCAAAGGCGCCAATCTCAGCGGTACGTAAGCATTGAAACACGGTGTTGGGTATCTCAGGCTTCTGTGGTCATGTTGTGGTTGGCGCTGTGGGTAACAGTCTGCAGGCTTTGAGAGCGTTGTACTAATTGATGGGCACAAGGAGATTATTGTAGATGATAAGTCCAGGGGGACATCTTGTCCTACTTCATAATCTCTCCAGCTGTTAGGGAGTGACATTGCTTGGGTTCTTTTCTTGGGAGGAATTTTTCCTTTGAGTTGGGTAGGTATGGATAACCTACCTGTGCTACCACTGTCATGTATATACTTCTGGGAAGTATAATAAACAAAATAAAGGGGAAGATTAAGAAGAGAATGATAATTTATTGAATATGAATATAGGTTAATATATAGTATCATGATAAGCCACATGTTGTCCATGTATGCCATGGCAGTCATGGGGCTTATCTGAGTAATGTTCTTCTTAAGTCACAAGGCTTAATCAAGTTGTGTTCCATTTAGGACCTGGATTGAGTGATCCCTGTCATAGATGGTTAACTGATAATGGTGTCACCAGTTTATTGGCTGGGCAGTGAACCACTTGTTGAGCTGCTCAGTGATTCACTCAGGGTGTTAATTCCCTGAGAGGGAGTAATCAAAGATGTTGTGACACCATCAATGACGGGGATCACCCAATCCAGATCCTAAATGGAACACAACTTGAGTAAGCCTCGTGACCCAAGAGGAACATTACTTAGATAAGCCCCATGACCCCCATGATGTACATGGATGGCATGTGGCTTGTCATGATACTATATATTCTTCTATATTCATATCCAATAAAGTAGCATTCTCTTCTTAAATCTTCCCCTTTATTTTGTTTATTATACTTCCCAGAAGTATATACATGACAGTGGTAGCACAGGTAGGTTATCCATACCTACCCAACTAAAGGAAAAATTCCTCCCAAGAAAAGAACCCAAACAATGTCACTCCCTAACAACTGAAGAGATTACAAAGTAGGAAAGACGTTCCCACAGGCCTTGTCATCTATGATAACGTCCTTGTACCCATCAATCAGTAAAACACTCTCAAAGCCTGCAGACTGTTACCCACAGCACCAACCACAACAGGACCACAGAAGCCTGAGATACCCAATATTGTATTCCAGCGCCTGTGTACAGCTGAAATTGATGCCTTTGTGGGACTATGCCAGGAAAAAGCCTCTCTTTGGATCAACAGTACACAAAGCAAATTTGAGCAAGTGGACTATCCCCAAAGACTCTGGGTCAGTGAAATTGCCCTTTGTGTTACAGGAACAGCATCACGTTTTGTAAGCAGATGGCTAGCCCAACACCCCAATCAGAAGGAAAACTGGGAGCTATTCAAAACTGCCTTCCTTAAAAAGTTCTTCATGAAGGACTCTGACATTGTAATCATGACAGAACTTTGAACCTTTAAGATGACAGGAACAATTGAGGAGTGCATCGCTGCATACAAAGACCTACGTGATTGCGCACCCAACACCATTAACTTTGATGAACCTGGGCCACGCTTGGACTTTTACAATGGCCTTCCCACACACATTAGACGTCAGTTTAACATGACCCACTACAAGAACCTTGAAGACGTATTCTTGAAAGGGAAACACGCAGCGCAAAAATCTGACAACCTACATGCAATCAACAAATGCAAAGAGAGTCCTTCAGCCAAGAAGGATACTTGAACTAATAAACAGAACAACTGAGACAACAACAACCATTCTCAAACTGGGAATTGCACTGCACAAGCCAACCAAGAAAGCACCAAAGATACCAACAAGGAGGTAAAATCTCATGGGAGTGCTTAGGCAAGCTGCCCTCCCCCAACCTACAAGACTCATACAGGGACCAGGACGTGGATTCAATCATCATGATCCAAGTACCCTCCAGCAACCATCTACTGTTTGCTGCCCAAACTGGAAATAAACTCCTCACTTATCCTTTCTTTTTTTGAAGATACCTGGGCACCACACTATTCAACACTGAAGCAGATTAATCTCTTGTCAACAAGGAATTTGCCGGCCTCATGAAACTACCTACAGGACAAAGCAGCATCAAGAGAGTCATCATGGCAGATAACCAAAGCACACCAGTCACTCAAGAGGCAAAACCTTTCCACGCCCAAGTTGGAGACATACAAACCACACTTAGTGGCCCAATCATACCCATTCCCAAGTATGATGTTATACTTGGCCTGGACTGGATGAGAAAGACCAAACCTCACATTGACTGGGATAGTGCTACCCTCATCATACAACAAGGAAAGGTACATCACCATGTTAACCCAACTCACCTTGATATGCTTATGAGGGATCATGTATTTGTAAAAATCATGGAAACAGAAGAGAAACACAACCCTAGCAAAATCAATTGGGGTACCTGCACATACAAAGTCATCCACTTTAAAAATACAGAGACTCAGTGTGAAAAGGAACCCATCCAAGACCAGCTAGTTAACGAGTTCTCCACTGTCTTCCAATAAAAGCTACCAGGACTATCTCCTGACCGCAGCATACAACACAAAATTGACCTCAAAGGGAGTGTGCCTAAAGCACAACCTATCTACTGCCTCACACCACAAGAAGACAACAGCAACCTCCAGAATTAACTCATACAGAATGAAACATCCTTCATGTTGACAATTTCAAAAATTGTTTTTGCTTTATCTTTTATAATTTCAATTAAAAGCTCAAAATAAAAATCAAACATTGCTTCTATTATCAGTGTCAATTATTTAATCAAGAAAAAAATCTTTAATATTGAAAATAAGAAAAATATTTTTGAGAATTGTTGACATGGAGGATGTTCCATTCTGTATGAGTTAATTCTGGAGGTTGCCAAAGACAACACCCTAAAAGCTCACCTTGACAAAACACTCAAAAAAGGACTCATACAATCATCAAAGTCACCTTTTGGTGCTGGTGTCTTCTTTGTGACAAAGAAAGATGGAGGACTCCACCTGTTCACCAACTACAGAGCCCTCAACGAGGTCAAAATAAAGAACAGGTATCCCCTGCCCCTAATTGATGACCTTTTTGATGCCCTGGGGGTCCCAAATCTTCACAAAAATTGATTTGACAGCAGGATATCACCAAATTCACGTGAAACCTGAAGACATTCCAAAGTCCACATTTAGAATTAAATATGGATCCTTTGAATGTGTTGTTCTCAACTTTGGCATGAAAAACACTCCCAGTACCTTTGTGACCTTCATGAACAAAGTTTTCAAGGAACACATTGGAAAACAAGCTGTTATTTACCTGGAAATTATCATCATTTACAGTCCCAACCTGGAACAACGCTGGAAAGATGTTTGTCTGGTCCCCTGTACCCTTGAAGAGAACTAATTGGTTGCAAAACTGTCAAAGTGTGAATTCTTCTTGGCGGAACTTCCATTACTTGGTCACATTATCAGCAAGGACGTAATCAAACCAGACCCAGACAAGATACACACCATAACTGAGATGCCAGCTCCAAGAAATAAGAGTGAACTCTACACCTTCCTTGGAATGGTAGCCTACGTAAGAAGGTTCATCCCTGATTGAGGTGCCTTAACAGCCCCCCTGTCTGCTATCACAGGCAAAACAACCAAGTTTTTCTGGACACTGCTACATGATCAACACTTCTGCCAACTGAAGGAACACATAGTCACCGCCCCTATCCTCCAATACCCAAATTGTGAGGGAATCTATGAGCTAGAAACTGATGCTTCTGATTATGCCATAAGAGGAGTACTCTGTATCCAAATGACAGAAAAGGACTTCCTCCCCATGTCATATGAATCAAGGAAGTTATCCAATGACAAACAAAGATATCCCATACACAACAAGGAGTTGGTAGCCATCATACACTGCCTCATAAAGTGGCAATGCTATCTGGAAGGAGCCCAAACGTTCAAGGTACTCACTGACCACAAGTTGCAGATATTCTTCAACACACAACACCACTTGTCAAGGAGACAAGTGAATGGATGAATCTCATACAGAGATACCCTATGCAAATCAAATATAAGCCAGGCAAGGAAATGCTTACTGCTGATGCCCTGTCAAGGCTATACAGCAAACACATCCTTTGCACTGATGGCGACCCCAAATGGCTCATGTTAATTATGGGGAATCTCCAGGAAGGGTTCCCACCTGGCACACCAATGGACATCTAAGAGAAAGTCCTCAAGAACAAACATCTATTCAAAAACGTATATGGTACCCTGCATCAAATACTCTCAAATGGTGACACTGTACCCTATGTCCTGTCAACACAAAAGATTGACACAATCCTCTGATATCACAGAGAACTGGGACACACCCACAGCAGAAACTTAGTGAATACCTCAAGACACACTACTGGTGATCCAACATGCTAGATGATATCAGAGAGGTACTGGAGAAATGTGAAGTCTTTGAGAAGTACGCCAAAACCAAAGCACCACCCAAGTCAGTAGTACCTGTATTCATCATACAACCCTTCAAGGGTTGGTCACTGGATATTTTGGGACCAATGCCTGGCAAAAACAAGGGCAAGAAGTACATTGTCACAGCTATTGACTATGCAACCAGGTGGCTAGTGGCATAAGCCACCAAAGAGCACAAAGGCAACAATGTGAGACAATTCATTGGAAAAGAAATCATAGTCAAATTTGGGAAACCTGACCTCCTGATCAAAGATGGAGGCACCAAACTTAAAGCCATTGACACCAACATTTAACTCTCCAAAAATGGGATAAAACACATCACAGCCAGCCCATATCATCCTCAAGCAAATGGACAAGTAGATCAACTAAACAGCACTCTTGTAGAAGCCCTCAGTAAGTTATCTGCTAAAAATCCAAAGGCATGGGTCAACATGCTCCCAACAGTGCTCATGGTCTGTAGAACACAAGTTAACCGCAATTGAGCAAAAGCCCTTATGAGCTTGTCTATGGACAAAAGCCCGTTCTTGTTAGTACATCTGTAGGACTACAATTACCTCTGCCCAAAAAGGTGCCAGATGACGGGGACCCTAATGTATTACAAGCCAGAAAAGACCAAGAGAAAATGAAACACCAAAGGGTCAAAAGGGAAGCAATACCATTGTAACAAGAGATACCAAGTTGGGGACAAAATCTAGGTTGTCAACCACAACTAACACAAATTGAACCCAGGATTGTGTGGACCAGGCATTGTCATGGAAGTAAAGCCCAATAACACCTACCTCATCAAAGGAATTGGAGCTCGGACTGAACTGAAACATATGCACCACAGCCCCCTCTGCCTGTGCAAAGCAAGAACAGCCCAACTAAACTCCAGAATCCCTGTTCCCAACGCCAAACTGGAACAATACCAAGAATGCATCCCCAACACTCTTAAGAAAATCTACAAGGCTCCACCTTCCAGTACCCCAGGAGGAGATGTTGCAACATCTTTGATTACTCCCTCTCAGGGAATTAACACCCCAATTAGATTACTGAATGGCTCACTGAATGTTTCACTGGCCAGTCAATAAACTGGTGGCACCATTATAAGTCAAGCCATCTATGACGGGGATCACCCAATCCAGATCCTAAATGGAACACAACTTGAGTAAGCCTTGTGAACCAAGAGGAACCTTAATTAGATAAGCCCTATGACCCCCATGATGTACATGGACGGCATATGGCTTGTCATGATACTATATATCCTTATATATTCATATCCAATAAAGTATTATTCTCTTCTTAAATATTCCCCTTATTCTGTTTATTATACTCCCCAAAAGTATAAAATTGACACTGGTAAAAGAAAATATGTGTAAGCTGGCTGCCAAAAGAGCTAAGCTGTGCTACGCCCAGCTTCACTCTTTTACAGAAGCCCACTGGTATGTGTTTCCAGTTATAGCTGGTAAAAGGAAATATTTTTTCAGACTGGCTGCCAAAAGAGCAAAGCTGTGCTATGCTCAGCTTCACTCTTTTACAGCAGCCCACTAGTATGTGTTTCTAGTCCATAGCTAGTAAAAACTATGATTAAATATGAGTGTGAAGTTAAATCTTTTGGATTTTAAATTATTAGGTTTTTTAATGATATTTATCATAAATCTTTTTAGTGAAGACCCATAGGTGATGACAGCCTGCTAGTATGTGTTCCTGGTCTCATACCTGGTTTTAGATTTTTGGTTCTGCTCTCAGACCTGGCAGTCTGATTACAATTTGGTTAATTAAGTAAAGATGAAATCTTGGAGATTGTGTTTATTGAAGAGCTTGTATGGAGACAAGCGTTCCTGTAATGTATGGGATTTCCTTGGCAAGGCAACAGCTAGCAATGTCAAGGGAGGCAACTAGCAAGCAACTTTCTATACTGGCGGCTTGCTAAGTTCTTTGAGCACTGACTATGGTCTTCAAACTTGGATTTATTCTTCTACTGCAAAAACATTCTACAGTAGGATCTTCAAAATTGTATGCCTCCCATTAGTCCAATGGAAGGGATTTTATAGAGCTAGCGCTCTCTTGCCAGGATAAGATCATCTGGCGCATCTAACTCTTGTTTGGTATTCTCTCCATCCTCAGACTGCCAGCTACAACCCCCAGAGTCAGGCATCCATGCAATTTCATGGGATTTAATATATTAGATCTTGTACAGGGCACTGGTTGTAATATAGTCATGCGTGACCATGCTGGCAGTGGAGGTGCTATTACATGGCTCTATTTTTAGCACATAGTATGTCATTCCTAAGCGTCTTTCCCAGCAGGATTTGTAGTGGCACCGGCAGATTTCTAGTGAAAAACAATAGCAAACCTTATGGATCTTTGGAGAAACTCATGTTCTTCAACCCAGCAGTTTGCCAGAGTATTACAGAATAACTCTAGCCAATTGGGAACCAGTCATAATTGAAAGGTCATTTTATTCCTGGTTGTTCTTGTACTGGGTGATCCAAATCTATAATACTAAGGCTTCTCAGATCAATTAAGCCTTCTTGTAATATATCAGAGGCTTCTCCAATTAATGGCTTGGCAGGCTGATAATATTGACAGGGTAGAACAAAGTCACTATAAATTCCTGACACCTGGTAAAAAGCTGTTTAAAGATGTGGGTACCCTTATAATTTCTTGAAAACAATTATTTATATTTAGTCAATGAAGTAATATTAGAAATTGATGAGTATATAAATTTCAGTGGTTTGCAGGTTACCAACAGAAAACAGCTGTTCTAACTCAGCCCCATTCTTGCAAATCATTTCAGTTATCTTTTTCTTGTTCCCTTGCAGAATTCATTTTTGTATTAGTTCAGCTAGTTTTTTAATTTCTTCATTATTATAATTGTTAAAAGATGGTTCAGTAACACACAAAGTTATAGTTTTCCATAATAAAAAGGTACATTTAGTGCTTTTTTAATTTTTATAGAGAAGTATGAGTGAATGCTTTATAAATAAGCTACCAACCTATTTTCATAGGTATTTATGAATGTTTATTTTTATTATATTTTGCTGCTTAAGAGATATGTTAAAGTTTCTAAATTTATATTTCTTTATTCAATCATTGCTTTGTGTTTAGAGCTTCTACAGATTCCAGTTTAATATAAACAAGCTTGATGGTTTAAAAATTAATTCAAAACTTTCTATTAATTTAACATCTTATAAAAAAATCTATACATAAATCATTTAAAAAGTTCTTTGGTCTATGTTGTTCTGTCAGTAAAACTTTTAAAGCAGCTTAAAAAGTAGAGATTTTAAAGCTCTAGACAAATTAAAAAATACAAAAAAATGATAAAGATGTAGATTACCAAGTAAATTTTTAATAATATAAGATATTTTTATTACTTGGTTAACCCCCAACATATAATAAAAGTGTTATTTGGAACAAAAAAGACTTAAAATCGGTCAACAAAAATATTGATAATAATATTTCTTACTCTTAATAAAACTTACCCAGCCTAGAATCTGCTTGTGGCAATGACCAAGGCTTTTTTAAATTTAGGTTAGTAATCTGGCGGTTAAAAGTCTTACCTAATCCAAGATCTGATGCTGGTAAAAAGGCCTTTATTTATAAAAAAAGGTTAGTGATTAGAGAAAAACCTATCCAGCCCAAGATTGGCTTCAGGATAAAAGTTTATCTTTTTAAATCTAGGTTGGTAATTTAGTGTTAAAAATTACCACCCCAAGATCTGCTGTAGACTAAGCCTATCTAAAAGAATTGAAGGTTAGTGTTTTTTTAAATAGTTACATGAAATGCAGCTTGGTTAAAAAATATTAGTGATTCAAAACATTGCTTACCATTTTAAGATTAACTTCAGGGCAAAATTTGAGTTTTTTAATCTAGGTTAGTAAATTTGATGAAAAAAGCTTATCTAACCTTGATCTGCTGTGGACTAAGTCTATCTAAAAGGATTTGAAGAAGATTAGTAGTTTTTTAAAAGGATTACCTAAAAATTAAGCCTTGGATTGATTTTGAAATGATTTGGTTTTTTTAAAAAAAGATATTAATTTTATTATCTAAAGTTTGCTTTGAATTTAAAAAAATATCCTTACCTTGAATATCCTTGATCTAATATGCTAAAAAAGTTAATATTATATGTATATTCTGGAGCTTACCTTTATTTTAAAGTAAATTTACAGTGTTAAAATTGAAAAAGTTAGTATTGTGTTTAGTGAAGCCTTACCCTGCTTAGTTGCTTCTAATCTTATCTTCATTTGGAGAAATAGATGGGGTTAACCAATCATAATTAATGAAGTCATTTATAGCTCCAATGGTTATCAGTAAGTTTCAAATAAAAAATTCAATGTCTTACCATAATATCAAACCAGATTAATATACATCCATTTAATAAAAATACTACTTTAATTTAAACTGCTGCAAGTAGGGATGCTGTGAGACACTTCAAAGTGTCCAACAACCCCTTTGAGCGACAGCATTATCCATCAAACCAAACTAAAATATAGGCACTTTGTATTTGTCATCAGCCACTATTGGACTTAAAAATAGGTAAGTTCTTCCAAGAAAAACATATAGAAATAATTTCCCCAGTGACTTGAGTGGTTATATATGATCTGAGCTTTCAGTTGCAAG
The DNA here is from genome assembly GCA_014839935.2 of Entomophthora muscae. NCBI lineage: Eukaryota > Fungi > Entomophthoromycota > Entomophthoromycetes > Entomophthorales > Entomophthoraceae > Entomophthora > Entomophthora muscae. The sequence continues at coordinate 66,442 of QTSX02003125.1, forward strand.
GTAATCAACTTTATTTCCCAGAGGCCTGATCATGCCAGGTTCTGCACCTGCTTCCATAAGCAGATACCCTGATAACACCTCTGAGCATATCCATGCCCCCAATGGTAGCTTCAGGACTTCCCCCAAAGCCCCCAAGGAAACACAGACAAAGACACCCTACCAGTCTGTTAGGTAAGGTGCTTGCTCACAGACCTCCTGTAAGAGCATAAGGGCACGTAAAGCTATACCAGCTCCTCCTTTCCCTGGCAGCCCACATTACCTGCCAAGGTCACATCATCATCCAGCCCTGGTAGACCAGGTTACCTACCAAGGTGGTTCACTCCCCACCCCTAGCAGCCATCATTACCTGCTGGGTGGAGACACCTAACCAGCCCCTTAGCAGCCAATGTTTCCGGTTGGGCTGGTTCATTGTTTACCTCTATTAGTCCTTTGTTACCTACTAGGCAGGCCTTACCTCACCCTAATAGCCAATATTCCCTACTAGGCCTCTACCTGTCAAAAGCCACTAGACTTTCTCTTGGCCAACATTAGACCTGCCTGCAAAACCACCCAATATGTGGACTGTCACAAAAGGTCTGAAAGTGCAGGTAGCAGCCCATGTTTGAGATTGCTTGATCTGTGTTTGGTCCAAGGCAAGCAGAAACAAGACTACTGTTTGTTGGTTCCATTACAACCAGCTGCAGGGCCTTGGATGTTGATATATGTAGACTTCATTAGAGACCTCCCTGACTCTAATGGGTTCAATTCAATCATGGTGGTGGTAGATTGGTTTAAAAAAGGGACATTTTGCTCCTTGATTAACTACAATTACGTCAGTGGAGACAGCAAAATTATTTTTAGACATAATCTTCTCACTAAATGGTACCACAATGGAGATAGTAAGTGATTGTGGACCCCAATTTATTGCTCAGTTCTGGAAAGCTTTTATCAGGATTCTTGGGACCAAGCTCTGCTGTTGCACTGCTTTCCATCCCCAGTCCAATGGACAAATGGAGAGGGTAAACCAAAGTTGGATGTCTACCTACACTGCTACACTAATGCACAACAGGGTGACTGGTGTGAAAACCTACCCATGGCAGAGTTCACTTATAATAACACTCTGCACATGTAAACTCAGGTTTCATCATTATTTGCCAATGTGGGTTACAGTCCTTCATCTAACATGGGTCCTTTACTAGTTAGCAAGGTAGAGGCTGCAACTTATCAAGCTGCTGCATCAAAGCAGGTCCATCATGAGGTCCAGGTTACTCTTGCCGCTGCTGTGACAACTTACAAGAAATACACATATTGCAAGCGCCAGGAGGGTCCTACCTACCAGCCAGGTGACCTGGTCATGGTTGATGCCTGAAATATGAAGTTGAAGGTTCCATGTTGCAAAACTGGTCCAAAGCAAGTAGGTTTTTTCAAAGTTGAACGCCAAATTGGCCCTTCTGCTTATTGGTTAGAGTTACTGGCCTCCTTTAAGATTTTTCACACCTTTAATGAGTGTCTTCTCACTTCTTTTCTTGGTACCAAGGTGGCTTCTTCCCAAATCATTTTTGTGGAAGGGGATCCTGAGTATGAATTGAATTGCATCCTGAATTCCTGTAAGAACTGTTGTTGACTTGATTACTTGGTGTCTTGGAAGGACTAACCTTGTTGAGCAACTTGTGATATTGCTGGTATGTTCAAAGCTACAGATAGATGTTAGCCTTGCCAATGTACTCTACCTAATTCTATGCAAGAGCACTACAGACTACAATAGAATAGAACTTTGAATATAATTATGTTTATTGATGCTGGAGTACAATCTAGCCAGCAGCTGCAATCTATCCAGGTGTAACTATGAACTTGTTGTTGTCCTTTCAGGTGTCTATATCAATATATACTGCAACAACCCTTGTTCTTGTCCTTTCAGACAGTTCTCAGTGGCTACCTTCACAATAGGTCCATCTTTGCTAGCTACGCCTATCCTGATTGGCTGTCCATGACACGTGGTATGCTACTGGCCTTAGCAGGCGTCCATGGCACTTCAGCTACAGCCTACGCTCTTCTTGAGCTAGCCTACTGTCATTTATTGATTGGCTTTATCTTACACACCTATTATTGCACTGGAAAACTACGCCGTATTTAGTTGATGCTTAGAAATTGTCCTTGTTCAGCCCTCCTACATTGGAAGGTAGAATACTGGTATTCCATTTACAGGGCTTAATCAGTGATCCTTTTCTGGTTGGAAAACCTTCTGCTTATTAATGCAAAAAGTCAAATTAGGGATTATACGCTGTATAATAGCAGACTCAATCCATTAGTGACTCAGAGGATTATCCGCCGTGTAATACTGACCCGAACTGATAAGGAACCCAATTATACGCCGTGTAATACTGATCCAAACTCAGTATTTCTTAGCCACTGGTATATCACTTGTTTGATATGGACATATAAGTCCATCAGGCTGTGTTGAGCTGAGTTGATACAACGTCCAGTAGGGTAGGATAGGTGATATACAATTGATGATTTTGTGATTACGCGCCTTGTAATCAATGATATACACTATATTGGCTAACGTTTATGCGGCGTATAATAAGTACATCAATTATAATATAGCAAGCAATATACGGTGTATAATTGCATCACATTGGGACAATCAGTGATAATACAGCGTATAATTGTTACATCTATTATAATAAACTACCAATTACACAGTGTATACTAACTGCACTTGATGTAGTGATACCCGGATGATAATACGGCGTATAATTGTTACATCTATTATAATAAACTAGCAATTATATGGCGTATAACTGGGCGTGTAACTGATTAAGATCTGCGTGCATGATTAGCCTGATCATTTGTGGTCAACCAGCCTAATCTCACAATCTTGATTCCTAAAATTCCTAGGTTCCCTGTTATGACTGCTCCAACTCCCCTGACCTCATCCAAGAGTTTTACAATTGGAATACTACAACTGTTGGTCATACTGAACCTACCTTGGCAGCTATGAAGCTTTCTCCTGCTCACAAGAATTTTTCCTTGTCCCACCTTCCTGATGGAGAGATTTTACCTCAGCCTAAAGAAGAGGGTAATGTCACAGTAGTTTCCATAATGCCTGGTATTACCTGTCCTAATTACAAAGCTTGGAAGAAAGGAAAACAGCTGACTAAGTTGACAGATTTAAATCATACTGGTGATTGGAAATGGGTTACTGCCACTCTGGTTTGCCAGCGTGATTTGATTACCCCATTAAGTTGACACTGATAAATAGGCGTAGTCTGAGAGTCACTCAATACAACCTCATTTATTAGAATGGTTGTCATAAATTAATCACTCAAGGGTTTTTTGTGTACTGGACAAGGTACTCTTTGGATGATGCAGATGGAATAGGAGCCATGGATCCAGATGGTATTGCTTAGTTAAAATTTGGTACATATTGAAAATTTTCACTGTTCAACTCTTAATATTTGAGTTCTCCCTAAATTAATCAATAAACCAAATATTTTTCTGGCCCAACTTTATTTTAACAATGCATCCAGTAGTTGGTCTACTCTGCTACATTCCATATAATTTTATATTAAGTCAAATTATCACTGGAAGATGGGGCTCTGCCCTGGGTACTTTGTTGTTGGCACCCCCTTGTGTTACTCCAATGCCTCAGAATCTTGGTATCTTTACTTCAGAACTGGAAACTGAGACATTTACACTGTCTCAATGTCCAGAGTTTTATGCCAAAGACACTTTAATTATTCCTCAGGCCATATATCTAGGACTCATTTGATTGGGTTTAATCATTTTGTTAAATCCCAGTGTTTCTTTTGGAAATTTTACCAAACAGTATTTGAAGCTTTGGTGGTGGTTAGTCATCAACTTCATGTAGATTTGGGTGGTTATTCCCCACCACCTGGAGACATCTTATTATTATATGTCTATTTCTGTCACTATGCCCTACTTTCCCTTCTTTTTACCTTTGAGTGTGTTCTTTTCTCCATTTTTCCATAATCTTAGACTTGTAATGACAATCTATAATAGGCTATAAACATGACATTGTCCAAAATAATTAACAAGCAGTGGGTGATTGTGGCACCAATCACTGGGTCGTGCGGCAAATCAGAGCCACCATTCAACTCACCACTCAGGAAATTGATCAGAACCAGAAAACTAACAGCAAGCCCATAGATCCAGAGCTGTGCAGTACAGCAATCAACGAAGATGCTGTGCAGCCAAGTAGGCAACAGACCTCAGTTTTTTGGGGGTAAGAGTCCTGCTAGAGGAGGCCAAGCATGATGAAAGAGGCATCCTTGATCTGGGATTTGACCTGGCTATGGCTTCTTGGTTGTCTTTTCACCGCTTCTCTTCAAGAGGGCACAGAATCCATGTCTTATTGCTGCCTTGGTGAATTGTAGATGGGTGACAGTTTCTGCAAAGGCCAAGCCACTTTGATTGAGGCCCATTATATCCTCAACAATCTTATTGGCTATCATTTGTAGCTTGGGGGCACACTTGCTATGCTGGCACATGGATTAGGCTTGGCTCAATATAATTGGTCCAAATTTAAAAGCAATAGTTGGATGAAGGTGGGCCTCACAGTTTTTCAGGCTTCAAAGTGTGGCACAGGCTCAGGTTGGGCCTTGTCTTGGGGGTCATCATATTAGCTGTTGTAAAATGATCCAAGTGCTGCGCCTGGTGACACATACAACTCACCTCCTTGTGACTTAAGTTGATTGTAAATGGGGGCCATAAAAGCTGTGCTTTCTTGCTCAGAAACCTGAGCTTGAAGTTGCTCCTGATATCGCTGCTCAATAATATCAAAGCTCTAGTCACTAGTATAAACCATTTTACAAAAAAGCAGTAAAACATCTATTTAAAACAGAACAGCAAATTATTTCCAGAGCATTAGCTTTATTTAAATGTATGCTCCTATTTGAGACATGCTCTCAGACATAAATGGCCAAATTTAGGAGCACATACATTGAAAACAATGCTTTAGTTCCCTGAATAGGTTTTAACAGATTCACGCTTCAAAGACACTATTTTCTTTCTGAGTCCCAAAAATAATCAAGATTGTTAAAAAATGAGTTGTTTTATGTTTGAGAATGTTACTTTTGTGACTGAACCAAATTTTTTCTCTGATTGTATCATTTTTGTTACATGATCAGTATCACATTTGATGTAGATTGCTTCAGAATGTGACTGGTTTGTGTTTGTTTTGAATATGGGTTACTTTCATTTGCCGTCTCATTTTCAGGATTCTGTATCTGACTTTACTTTTGTTGTGTGCTTAACTATTTTTGTAATCCAGACCTAGACAAGTGGAGCTTTTATTGAGTGAATTGACCTTCAACTGGTTCCAGTTGGAATTCGTTTTGTGACTGGGCCCATGCGTTCTAAACTGACTAATATTCGTTTATCTCAACAGGTTTGGAAACTACTGTACCATTTCGCTTTGAAGGATAGCACCTATTACTGTATCAAGTTCAATGATCGCTATGTATACAAACCCTGAGCGAAAACTGTAATATGATCTTCTTTGGACCTTGGCCAGCGATCTTGCTTCTGATATAGTTTTGTCTGCTTAAAGACATGTACTCTGCTTTGATCAGGTCCGATCGATAGGCTTTTCATTAAAGGTCTGTACGCAAGTGTGTGGACGCTTTACCGGCGTGCTGTTGGATTAGAGTTACACTTTGAATGCTGATTAGTTAAGCCTAGCAGAATTACCCTGGTTTGCATATACATTCTTTAATCACTGGGTCCATGATGAGCATAGCTTTGGTTTTTTTTAATTTCCCACATTTAGGCTCTTTTATCTGGTATACAATTTCTAGCTGAGTTGATTTACTTTTATTACAAACCGGATTACTTTTTAGATCTTTTAGTTTTCAATCCAATAGGATTTATTTATAGTTATGTTCCTGTTTGGGGAAGACTCTACAAATAGAGTATAAATTCTGAATAGTGAATTATGTACACTAGATTAGTTAAAATCACTTAGTTAAGCAATTGATTTTGGCAAAAGCATGTTTTAACAGATAGATGGCTTAACACCAACGGACGACTCATTCATGATCGGCTATAGTGACTAAAAGGCCTAAACATTATGTGATTTGTTGTAAGGTACAATGTAACTTTCACATGGTCATTTACATAGAGTCGCTCTGATGATAAGGATGATATTTTAATAAGGTAGCAGTCACGCTCTAAAATAAATAAAGGTACCTTCCAAGAATTATTAAGAGCTATTGTCCTGTTGCACGGAAGCTATCAACGTATTGGCTGAAGAGGTAGACCCTTTACAATACCCAATCCTTGGCTCTTCATCAGTCGGAATGGTGATAAGTCGACAATTGGGCTTGGAAACATATCCCAGTCCAAGCCAATCCCAACGAAACCAGTCCAGGAACAACTTGGAGGAGGAGTTTCGGTATGAATGGAGACTGCCAATCCCTTCATCGCCTAGCTCATATACCCAGTCAGTACAAGGCCAGTTGGCATTGGTTTCGGGAGAAAAGAAATTCAAGTGGGACTCTAACTCTGGAATCATCCACGAGACAAGACGGCTGCTCAAGCTGAAAACAGTCTTGTATGGCGCTAAAAGACTCTCTATAAGGTAATGCACTCCGAGATGCCTGTTAAGAGTAGTCTGGACTGCGACGTTTGCAAATATCTTGGCCCGACTCTCTACTTCCTCCTTGTTCCAAACTGCCCGGTAAAAGACATGGTTTTCTACGCTTTTGTATACACTTGCTATGGATGTTAGTGTTGGGCGTGTAATTGAGTTACTTTGAGGAAAGTGAAGCGTCGGCAAGTTGTTGTTTACAACCATAGATTTGTCATACCCCATCTTGAGGAGTAAAACTTTGATTCTGTAGGGTGCAACTTCAAGACGAAGAGAGTCGGCCAGGGCGTGCAGAGCCGCCATCGAAGAAGAAAACAGTGCGTTCCAGGGGGTGGCTACATCGCCCAGTACTGAGCCAATAAAAGAGACTGTCCCTTTCATTTTGTTAGCCATTAAAAGTTTGGTTATGTTCTGTGCTAGACATAAAGGTGCCAGAAGATTGGCTCGATAAACCAAACCAGCAATGTCCTCATTACACGATTCTCTCCATCCTCCTGAATAGTTGCCAATCTCTACTACAGGCCCAAGTGCATCAATCGAAGGAGGAATCATGAGAATATCTGCTTATTTAGAAGGAAAAAGCGATAAGAACCTTACCAATCCGAGGATAGTTTTTTTGCAGATGCTAGAAATATTATTAACCTAATATTGTCAGACTTCTTACTTCAGTTATGATATCTATTCCTCTAGGATCAAGAAGATTGGAAGCAACTTTGTCAAACGAAGAACCTTAAAAGTTTAAGCTTGCGGATCTGTCTGTGCAGCATATATAAAATTGTCTTTATTTACCTACAAGTTCTTCCATCATGTCCAAGTGAGGTGCTATACACACAACTCTGCATCGTTGCCTTGCAAACTGCAAAGCAAGGTAATGTCCTATTTCCCCGACACGACAATTGGTTATAACTACTATGGGACCTATATAAATGTGTAAATTACAAAAATTTAAAAGCCGCGGGAATCTTATAAAAAAAAGTGCCAAATTATTTCCACACTAAGGGACCAGAATCTGGTTAGCACAAAGCTGGCTAGTTCCGAAGGAGCACGAGTTTTCAAAAAAAAGTAGCTCAGAATAAAAAATAAGCCAGTCAGGGTAATACGTAGCGTGCACCAAATAAAAAATTCTTACGTTTTAGATCCATTCTAGGCCCTCGAAAAGAGTAGTCTTCAGAGGGCACAAGCATATTTTGAGGCGGATGGACATGAGTGACCACTTGTGTTTCGCAATTCTTAGGCTCTTGGGTGGTAGCTTCAAAGTTCTCAGGCGACTCAACGTACCCATAATTCTTGGACATGGATGTATTTGAACTGCAACTCAAAGATCTATTTGGTCTGTTGTTGCTATTGTCCCCAGTGGGAGAGGAAGGTCGGCTATAAAAGCTTGGCTTGGGGTGAGTTTTATGTTGCTTGGTTGGAAGAGAACTTGAGCCATAGGTTACAGACGAAGGAGTGGAGTGGTGTTTAACAATAGTGGCACCTTTCCCATTGGCGGATTCTTTGGGGGTATTTGACGTTGACTTGGAGTTGGCTTGTACGGTGCTATTTTGAGAGTCGCTCAGTAAAATGGCTAGATTATGTCGGGTGGCACCACTATAATCCCCGCTACTAATCCTTTTTTTAGCCTTTGGTTTAAGGCCGGTGCGAGGGATTGGCATTCCAGAAAGCGCGCCATCAGATTTAGATTTTAAAGAGGTTGAGTCACTTGGGCCAGTGTTTTTCGAGAAGCTATTGGGAGTAAGCTCCTTCAAAATCTTTTCTTTTAGGGAGATATCTTTACTAGAATGGAGGATCTCAGGCATGCGTGAACAAGTAACTAGATAGCTTGTATTTCTCAATAGATGTTTTTAAATTCAGCAGTAGTTGGTATTGATGTCCTCCACACTTTATACACTGCTCAGTGGGGAAATGGATTCTATTTCAACGCTGACAGCTTTACTCTTTGATATGCTAATCCATCTTAAAGGAGATGACGCCTAAGTCCATGTATTTAAGGGGGCAGGTAGATTTTCATTAATCAGCTTTATTGTTCGACTTCGCCCACCTCAAGCCATCCAATTCCACAGTAAAAACAGGAATCCCCCGCCTTGACAGAGGCTGGCTTGATCAGCATGACGTAGCCAACTTTAGGGCGGCTGATCGGACTAAACAAAGGGTTGTGGCTCACCTCTTTGAAATAGCAGCATTTCAAATAAGAATTTATTAAAAGAGTGTGCATTGTGAAGCCCAGACAAAGAGCACCTGAGTGGATGGATAGCCTGTCAGCGACGTCAATTTAAACGCTTTGGCAGTATTTGGAAGCCACTATCGCATATAGGCTGACATCAAAGATGTTTTTCCAGGGCTGGGTGTTAGTTTCTAACGAAGCTAGCATTTAAAAAATCCAAGCTTCTATGACAGGTGTTGCAGTGAACGCATTCGAACAACCGTTATTTGAAATCCGTAAATCCCCAATTCACCCTTTAAATAGATGGACCGTGCAAATAAATCTTTATCTCTTGGTTGATTAATTATTACCAATTTTACATATTTGTTGTTCACCACAACAAAATTTTGGAGGTCATTCCATTCACCAAACTTGTATTGCTGTTTCTGTGCTGTTGCCTGTGTGCCTGTTGATTGTTGTGATGTCTGCTTCCACGCCCCCATTTCTGCTGTTGAATCTCCCGCTCGGGCTCCTGCTGCCTCTGCCCTTACTGTTCCTCCTCCTGCCCCTTCTGTTGGCGACCCCTTGTCTAAGTTCTTGGTTGCTCAGCAACTTCCTCGCTTTGAGGAGAATGGGTATACTGCTTGGCTGTATACTTTTGAGGATTATGCTGAGCAATTCAAGCTCTCCGATGAGGACCGCCTCCATGAGGTCAGCCGTTTCCTCCTGGGTGAAGCCCGTGTTTGGCATCAGGATGTTCAGGTCTCCACCTGGGCCAACAGGAAGGCCCAAGCTGAGCTCCGTTTTGCCGAACATGAACCCAATGCCATTCACCAGTTGGGCCTATTGAAGATGGTACACTTCAAATTCTTACGCAAATTTTTGAATACATTCCAAAAAACCGCCAACAAGGCTTTGAAGCAACACCTCAAAAACAACAGCTCCTCTGATTGCAAGACCACTGTCGAGAATTTCCATAGCCTTGTCTTCATCCGCGCATTTGTGAACGCCCTTACCCACTCCTACTCTGCCATGATTCAGGCTGCTAAACCCGCTTCTTTGGAGGAAGCAATTGCCTTGGTCCGTGACAAGTATGGCATTTGGGTAGAACAAGCCACAGATGAACACACCAAGGAAAATTCTGAATGGAATCCCTTTGCACCAGTTTGCAAACAGAATAAGTCTGAGAAAATTGCCCAGGAGGTCAAGGCCCACCTTGAGGATTTGAACTGCTGTTTTGACGCCATGTTCATGGCACAAGAGCAAGGACACCAACCCAACCCCCCTCCCCCGCACCTTTCAAAGAGATTGTAACCACCCGTATAACCCCCGTTGTTACAACTGCTCTGAGGTAGGGCACATCTCCAAGGACTGCACCGCGCCCTGCTCCATCTGTAAGGAGCCATCCCACTCTAACTTCATTTGTGAGTTCAACCCCATTAATCATGACCACAAACCTCAAGGGTTGATAATGGCTGAACAAAACTATGAAGCAAAACGCGTCCTATCCTCCTCTGCCACCCCTCAGCATTTGAATAAAAAATCCAACCTTGAGTACATTGTTGACCCTGATGGGCCCAGTTTCCCATTTACTCTGATCCATAAGCGTCAAGTTTGCTCCCAAGGCCCCTCCCCAGGTTGCAAACTTACCCCCCCACCCATGAAACGTACAGACTGTGAGGACGCGCCGTCTCCATCTGCATTCCTTCCCTACATCCATGAGGTAAATGTCAAGGAATTGGAACATTCCAGCAACCCAAACCCACCCCGCAAACCCCCATCCTCCCCCTTGCCACCCCACATGTATGTGCGCAATAGCAAGTGGAACCCCTGCCACCCTAATAGATTTGTTAGTCTGGAAATTGAGGATGAATTAGAAAATGAGGATCATTACCCGTGCTTACCTGACCTCGACAAATACCTTCCGTTCGAGGACAACCCACATTACAATATTGTAACTGTGGAGTCCGTCCCCGAGTCCCCACGCAACGAGGGTGGGTATTCCAACTTACCTTCTGAGACGCCCTCCCTGGAGGCGTCCCCTGCAGGCGCAGCAGCCTGAAAACACAGGGCCACCAATCAGGAAGGCAAGAAAGGAGGCCCAATGGCTTTCAGGAGCCACCATTGCAGCCACCCTAGTCCATTGGGCCCTGCAATGGTGTCCCGGGTTAATTCCCCTGGGTTGGGACCAATAAGGTCCCTTAGTACGGTTGGGGAAGATGTGCACGGCTTATCAGTGGACCATGCTGATTTGGATGAGCCAATCAGATCTGCTTGCGGCAGTAAATTTAATGCAAATTCTATGCCGTACGATGTTAATTTCAGCAACCAGCCAATCAAATTGCACGCCCCCCAGGATGCCAGAGCACAGCACGCGTTGTACGGCCCACGTGATTTGGCCCAGCCAATCAACTTCTCCGACGCTACATGCAATTCTATGCATATGGCTTCAAGTGAGTTCTCCAATTTAGATGAACCAATCACGCCCAATGACGCTATAGGAGTTGACTCAGCCAATATGTTGCCCAATAATTGCATTTTAACTGGGCCAATCACACCCAACAATGCAATGGAAGTTGACTCATCAAATGTGTTGATAAATAAATGCAATTTGAATGAGCCAATCAAACCCCTCAACACCATGGAAACTGACACACCCAATGTATTGTCCAATAATTGCGATTCAGATGGGCCAATCAGACCTGACGCAGCTGGCGCAAAACTTGCTCATCCTGACCAAGCTGGTTGTACTACCCCAGGCCATCCAATCAGATCCCGCAATACCAAGAAAACCAATGCACCCAAGTTATTGCACCATAATTACAATCCTGTTGGGCCAATCAGATCTGGTGCAGCTAGCGCAAATTATATTCATACTGACCAAGCGGGCCACCCTGTTCCAAATCAACCAATCAAACCCTCACAATACCAAGACAGCCAATGCACCCAATTTATTGCACTATGATTGCAATACGGAGGAGCCAATAAGATGCAGCGCTACTGGTGCAAATTATACTCATACTATTCCGAGTCAATCAATCAGGTATAAAAGGGATCCCAACTGGCTGAACCAGTTTTCATCCAACTCTTCTGAGCCAATGGATACTTTCCACACATCACCAGAATAGTTTGACCCATTCTGGGTGACAATCAACCATCCTAGAATGAATGGTAAGTCCCAGGTAACCTCAGATGCGAAGCAACCCCCTCCCAAGTCTGGTAAAAAGCATCACGGCCCCACCCAATCAGATGGACCAAAGGAGAGACCTGGCCTCTCAGCTGTGAAGATCCTGCGCCAGCTGATGATGAACATCTCCCTCAAGGATCTGTGCACTGAAAGCCCCAAGTTCTGTCAGAAGATGCACCAGGCTATATCTGCGCTATGCCCTGGGAAGTACAAAGCCCTCTTCCTGATGGGCACAGGCGCCCCGAGAACCACAGGTACTGTCAATGGTATACACACTTCTATAATCTTGGACGGTGGTGCTTACAGCAACATCATCTCCAAGATGTTCCTGGAATCCCTTCCTTGGCCCGAGGTCACCTCATCTGATGTCAGCTTCATCCTTGCTGATGGGAGCTGCAAGACTGCTCTTGGCAAGGCTATTAAGTTACGCTTGTGGTTAGGTGGTGTCTTTAGTGTTATTGAAGCGACTATCTTTGACCACAACCAGTATACCCTGCTCCTTGGCCGCAAAACTATGAGCAACCTGAGCGTAACCACCCGGTTTGCGGACAACAGATGGACACTTGAGCACAATAATGAATTGATTGATCTCAAGGTAACATTTGACAGTCCTACTGGCCCTTCCTTCCTTTGCAAACCTTTAGCTGCCCAGATCAATGACAACACCTGGTTGAACAACATCCAGCAAGACTGACTCCGTGAGGTGATATCTGTGTACAGCTCCCACATTGTCTTGGACTACAAGGACCTGCCTGAAGCACCTGGATTCTGCCATGAGATTGATACCAGTGACGCCAAGCCTGTAGCTTCCTGGTTCTACCAACTTCCCCAGTCCAAGGAGGAGTTTGTACAAAATGAAATCCTCAAGCTGCTGAAGCAAGGTATGATCCACCCCAGCAAGTCTCCATGGGCTTCCCCCATTGTGGTTGTACCCAAGAAGGGCAACAAACTCCGCATGTGTGTCAACTACATCCCGCTGAACAAGGTGACAATCTCTGACCACTACCCTCTGCCCCGCATCTCTGACATCTTGGCCTCCTTTGGTGGTTCACAGTGGTTCTCAAATATTGACCTTTTCAGTGGGTTCCACAAGATCCTTGTTGAAGAAGCCGGCCAGCCAAAGTCTGCCTTTGTCACAAAATGGGGACAGTATGAGTACATCTGCATGCCTTTTGGTTTGAAAGGCGCCCCTCATACCTTCCAGCGCATTATAAACAGAGTCTTTGAGGGTCTTATTGGTAATTTTGTTACTGTCTATTTAGATGATATAACTATCTACTCCAAGACATTTGACAAACACCTGCAACACTTGAAGCTATGCCTGGACTGTATCAAGAGTGCCAATCTGAGTGTGAATGCCGAGAAGTCCATCCTGGCTGTTCAGCAACTCAAACTCCTGGGACACATGGTCAACGCCTTTGGAAAGCACCCTGATCCTGACAAGTGTGATGCAATCACAAACTGGCCCACACCCACCAACGCCAACCAGGTGTCATCCTTCCTTGGGTTGGTAAGGTACTACCATCATTTCATCAAAGACTATAGTGAGTTGGCTGCCCCTCTCTCCAATCTGACACACAAGAAGAAGCCGTTCAAGTGGGGACCCCCTGAAGATGACGCTTTCAAGGCTCTTAAGGCTGCCATCACTTCTGACGCAGTCCTTGCTTACCCTGATTTCAATTGTGAGTTCCACATTTTCTCAGATGCCTGTACCAATGCAGTGGGTGCAGTACTATGCCAGGAAATAAACAATGTTTTTAGACCCATCAAGTTTATGACTAAAAAGGTTATACCTGCTGAGTACAACTATGCTATATACGACAAGGAAGTCCTGGCCATAATCAAGGCTCTTGAGAAGTTTTGCTATTATGTGCTTGGCCACCCCCTTGTCATTCATACTGATAACTGGGCTGTCAAGTTCATCACTGATGCATCTCTCCCTTGCAGTTGTTGCATGTGCTGGCTCTTGGAACTTATGGAGTATGACTTTGAGATTGTACATATTCCCGGGAAGCTGAACTCTGTTGCTGATGGCTTGTCCTGCCAGTTCTGTTTGTTGGTTGAAAAATTGACATATGAACCCCCTCTGGCACAGTTCAAAGACATGGCCCAGTTGTGCACATCACTTGTAACTGAAGCTGATCTACACAAGTTCTTTGTCTACTCAACCAAGTACACTGTGATAGGCAACACATTGTTTAAAAGGACGGATAATGGGCTCCAGGTGATTTCACCCAAGGAGGACAGAGAAAGTATCTTGATGGAAGCACACAATGGCGCTGGACACTTTGGCCAGGATGCTACTCTAGCGCGCCTAAAGGAGACATACTGGTGACCAGGGATGTATACAGATACCTATAACCACACCCGCAGCTGCATGAACTGCCAACGGTTCAGTAAGAAGATTGTGAATACCAAGCCTGTGGAACCTATTGTAGTTGACAAGATATTTGAACTTTGAGGTATTGACTTTGTTGGGCCCCTACCTTCTTCAAAATCTAGGGAAACTTACATCCTGGTTGCTACCAAGTACCTCTCCCGTTGGCCTATTGCTCAGGCTTGCAGATATAACTCAGCCATGACTGCAGCTTCCTTTATCTACAACAGTATTGTGACGCAGTTTGGCCCCCCAGCTACATTGCTATCTGATCAAGGATCTCACTTCAGAAATTGCATGATAGCTGATTTGACAAACAAGGTGAACACTGTCCACAAGTTTTCCACTGTGTACAACCCTCGTTGTAATGGTTTCACTGAGAGATTCAACCACACATTGGTAGAAAGCCTGGAAAAGACCACCAAGTTCCAGCCATCTACTTGGGAAGTCATTCTACCCTCAGTCCTCTGGAACTATTGTACCAAGGTCCACAACACTATTAAGATGACACCATTTGAAGCCATGTTTGGAACTAAACCCAACCAAGCCCGCTTCCTCAAGAAGGTGAACCAGCACTGGGATTCAAAAGACTGTGACCAAACCTGCCACCAAGCCAAGAAGAACCTATCCGCCACTGCCCCTAAGATCACAGCAGCCCAGCAGGAGATCAACCACCGTGTACCCAAGTTTAAGATTGGCCAGCAAGTCTTAAAATTCAATAGCGTTTTGAACACCACCTGCTCTAAGAAGTTCAAAGTTAAATGGAAGGACCCATACACCATTTATGCCATCAGAAAACATCACAGATACTTCCTTGAGAACTCTGAAGGCTTCCAATACCCCCTCCCTGTAAGTGGCAGCCACTTGAAGGCATACCAAGCTTAGAATGAAAGAGGAAGTGTTGCAGTGAACGCATTTGAACAACCATTATTCAAAATCCGTAAATCCCTAATTCACCCTTTAAATAGATGGACCGTGCAAATAAATCTTTATCTCTTGGTTGATTAATTATTACCAATTTTACATATTTGTTGTTCACCACAACACAGACTTTGGTTTTTTCAATCCAAGTTATCAAAGTGTACCCAAGTATGAAATATTGGGGCAGGAAGTTATTCCGTCAATTAATTTTCCTACAGCTGATGCTCAGTCAATTTTAATCCAACTGTAAGCTTCTCCATGTGTAAATTTTTTGAATTTACAATAACAAAAAACCAATAATACAGAATAAATAAATATTATTCTATAAAAATTATTTTTAAGCATGAAATAATTTTACTTTATTTCTGGTAGAGAAACTTAATTAGCTTTAAAAGGGTAAAGAAATTAAAATTGAGCCTGCATAAGTGTAAAAATAAAAAATAATTAGATAAGTAGATCTTAGCTTTTACAGTAGTTTTAAAAGCTATGGTGACAACTGAAAATACCTCAGATTTAAACAAAATGATTTCAGATTTGAACAAAATCCAAGTCACACAAGATTCAGGATTCAATTAATTTATAAAGTTTCAGTTATAAATGAACTTTCAAACAAAAAAATTTCACTAGCCCAATACAAAATTATATCAAACATCAAGTGGTGTAGTTCAAACTACACACAAAATGAACTGATGCAACAAGTGAGATGGATGGATGCTATTCCAGAGTATATTATAATCCAATCAGGATTCATATGAGGCACTGACAGAAGGACTAAAATGAAACAAAATTTGGGCAATTTAGAAGCGAGATTCATCAAGCATGAAACAAAATGAAGTCACACAAGATGTGTAGTGTGAAAAGCCTAAAATAGAAATATAAAAATTTAACAGCCAATCAACAGCTATCCAATTCAGGAATAGAGGAATTTTATTCATTTTTATGGATCCTTATTTGTATGAAAAGGTTTTGAGAACCTTTCAAATATGGGCTCAAGATTACAATAAAATGAATCATTAAATTTAAAAAATTTCTACTTTTAATGATTTTATCCTAGGTTTTTTACAATGGTTTTTACAAGCAATATCTTTGATGGCACCAGCAGCCAAGCCAGCTGCAATGGAGGCAAGGCTCAGAACATGGAGGCACCCGTTTACACCCAAGCCTTTGAGGCGGGTAACAAGGAAACTGACCTATACCTGACCCCTGACCTCTATGGCTTTGACTTGTTCAGTAGTCACGTAATGTCTAGCTCTGTCCCTGCCCCCGTACTCACCTCCACACAAGCTGCCCACCAACCAACCAATCAGGATGACAACCTTGATTTGGAACAACTTCCTGCCGTCACCCAACCTGCCCCCTACAGCCAATCAGGCTTCAGCTCCCCTGGCCCAGCGCCCTAAACACAGAATCATTACTGCCCAAATTCTTCAGGAAATTGTGGCACTGAACTTGCAGGGTCTGTCCTGGGAACAGATTGCTAGCCAATTGCAATTCACCCAAGCTACTGTCATGCGGGAATTCAACAACCTGATGAATAAGGAGAATCTGATTAGGACAGCTAAGAAGCCCAAGAAGGCCCCTGAGTCACAAATATCTGAGGCATACCCAATCATGCTTGACCTCCTCTAGCAGGATCCCAAGCTTCCATTGACCCAGGTCCGGAAGCAACTTGTGCACCATGGCATTTGGGTTTCTGAGTGCATGGTGCAGCTCTGGATGCATGAAAAGGTGGCTCCAATAAAAATTCTTACCAATGTTGCTGGCAACCAATGAGATGGCGCTGAGGATTTCCTGTATGATCAGGCCATCAAATCAACCCTGATCTGATGCTTGAATAGTCTAACATATGACGTCATGTTCATCTCTTACTATAAGCTATCCATAGCTTTTGACAATTTTGGTGAGCAAGAAAAAGCCACCACCAAGAATAGAAGGAAGAAGGTCAAGAAGGGGACCTTCATTGGTGTGTTTCTGGCTGTTTAAGCCAAGGGTTCTGTCTATTATCAGACAAACCCAGATTTCACCAATTGCTACAAGTACAGCCACATCCTTGGTGGATTACTTGACTCCTGGAATGGCTCAAATTCAAAGCATCAGGTTTTCTTGAGCCACAAGATAGAGGGTAGCTCCACCGCCCTTGATGCCATCCAGCAACGTGGGCACCAGGCCTCCGTGTACCCAGCTGACAACGCAGACATCCATCTGGCTGATGTTTTCTTCTTTAATATTAGAGATACACTCTGGGAGCGCTGCTCTCAGGATTTCAACGACCTCTATCTTGGGGTCCTTGACCACAATTTTCTCTTTGGCTGCCAAATGGTGGCTAACTTGTTTGCCCAAATTGTCTTTCATGTGAACATGGGCAACCAATCACGTAAGGATAAACACCTCTCACCACGTGCCACTGCCACCTATCAACCCATCCAGCCAATGACAGACAAGGAATATAATGAGCATTATATGGTGGCCACCACACACAATCCTCCTACCCCTGTCACCATCACCCCCCACCTTCCAGCCCCACCCACCCAATCCCAGACCCCCAGGCCAGCACTGCCTCTACGTCTTTCTTCCCGCGCTATTCTGCCTACTAGGCATCTCTCTTCCCTGCCCCAATAAACCCCCTGTTGCCAAACGTTCTCCTTTTATATTATCTTTATTTTGAATTTATATTGTTCAGGTTCTCTTTGTTTATAGTTGGTTTTATTCTTTATGTTTAGCTTATTTCTTTAAAATCATATATTTACTAGTCCATGTATCTAGATCCAGAACACAGCTCTTTTTTAGCTCTTTACACAGCCCCTTGTGAAAAATTAACAACAATTTGGTGATCATTGGAATTTGAATTAGAAAATTATAGGTTAATTGTGTTTAGATAAAGTTGTTACTGATCAAAATTCAAAATCTTAATGATAAAATTTTAAGCCAATCAGGAGCCAAGTAGTAAAGTGATTGTTGTGACATAAAGGATCATTCAATAATTCTTTGGTGCATGTGTGCTAAATAATATGATTGGCTGGATGTTTTGCCATTATGCGCCATTGCTGCTGTGGCAAGTTGTTAGTGGACTAGTGCTAACCCAGCAGCTAATTGGGCACTAGTCCACCAACAACTTGCTACAGCAGCAATGACACACAATGGCAAAACATCCAGCCAATCATATTATTTAGCGCACATACACCAAAGAATTATTGAATGATCCTTTATGTCACAAAAAACACTTTATCACTTGGTTCCTGATTGGCTTAAAATTTTATCATTAAGGTTTTGAATTTGGATCAGTAACAACTTTATCTAAACACATTTACCTATAATTTTCTAATTAAAATTTAGATGATCACCAAATTGTTGTTAATATTATCACAAGGGGCAATGTAAAGCGCCAAAAATAATATGGCAATTAAGGAAACAATGCCAACACAAAGCAAACAACACATATTGAGATGAGCGTAAAACATATACACAATGGTTAAAAAGATGGGATAGCGTAGCAAATGGGAAAAAAAATAGGAATAAAAAAGAGGCAATAGTATCAGAATAATACAGATTTTATTGGGGTGAAAGCTATAAAAACATATGAAAAGGTTAGTAAAAAATCAGTGAGAGAATTGGAGAAATTTCTAAAAGACCTTGACTCTGCAATTGCAGAGATCAAAGAAATTGACCGCAAGGTCAAAGCAAAGATGAAGTCCACCATCCTCAAAGGCGAGAAAATTGACAAGGTGTTGGCCAAGGCGCTTATGGCCAAAATACTGCCACCCCTGAGAAGACCATCAAGCGTCTTCTTAACATCCAGAAGACAGTTGTGGATAGCTTACAATTCATGACCTACGCCCTTTCTACGCTGTCTGTCTGAACTAATGACCCTGAGATGTATGAACATCTTAAACCAACCAAGAGGGCCCACAAGGATGACACTGAGATGCCTGCACAGCTTCTTGCGCCAAGAATGACCAAGCCAGCTGAGGCTGCGGGCAAGGAGGAGACTGTAGAAGGTAACCTAATAATCATAATTAATAAAAAATTCCAAATACTTACCTTTTTTTGTTAGAAAACATTGACAGTGAACTCTGATGGGTCCTGGTCCCCTTTGTCCCCCCACCTTCTACGCCAATTACACCAATGACGTGGCCAAGCAGCTATATCTATTCCCCCTGTCTTCCAGGAGCTTGAAGACAGGGTCCATGGTACCTTTCCAATGACAAGGGACACACTAGCCAGGCTGACACACACCAAGGGGGCATCTGAGTGGGCAGTTAATGCCTACAAGGATGGCCAATTAGTCTGCCTGGACCTGGTATCCCTCAATGAAGTTTACTGTATAAACTCCATTGAGCTTGTTTAGGAAGTCCTGGAGACGCTCTCATTCAAGAATGTACCCAAGATGGGCCAGGCCCATGCAGCTGCTTGCTTCTGCTTCCCGGTGGAGCACACCCTATCTTACCTTCTGGACAACTTTGGGCGTGTGGTGGGCAAATTGGCTGTTGCAGACGCAACAGCCGTCAAGAAAACTAAGATCCTCCTGGTAGACTTTGGGCTGGCCTTGAGTGCAGATGAGACAGGGCTCTATTTGGCAATGGACCTTACCTTTAGCAAAACTAAACACGAGAAAAAAATAAGCGTAGTATACAGCAAACTGTGAAAGTTTACTGAAGCCTTTGCTGGGCAAAGGCTTCACCTTGTTGTTTACCTCAGGTATCTTATCTTCTTTGGGATAAGCGCCAGTGCATAGAACCTAGACAGGGTCCTTCTTTGGATCAACAAGGCCTGGCTCTCACTGGAAGGGAATAAGGTCCCCCCAGGTACAACTTGGTTGGCCACATAATCCAAGACGCCCTGGTTCTGGCGGGAATCTTTGGGTTTGCAGCCCCACCAGAAAAGCTGCTCCTCCATTTCCACCTCACCATCCTTCCTTTTGCCAGCAGGCAAGAATAATTCACTAAGGGTGTATTCATTGTTCACAGTGTGGCAGTGGAGGTTGTGCGCCACCTCCATTGCGGGGTGGGTACATACCGCCAAACCCACTATAGGCGCTCCTAATTTATTCTCTATACCAATAAAAATCTTTATACTTTAGATTATTTTTATTATAATTAATTTTTCTAATGTTTATTTTGGTAAACAAGATTTGCAAAATATATCTCAGAGAAGGTCTTCATAAAAGCATAATAATATATGTTAATAAAATATACTTCTAATTCAGAACTTTTACATTTAATTTTTTAATTTCATTTTTATATTTATTTGATAATAGTGTTATAAATATATTTGCATAGTCAAGTATCAAGTGTTTGGGATAACCTTAGATGCCATAATAAAAATAATTATAAATAAATAAATTACTAACCTTCATTGATGGTCCTGTTGAATGTGATTGT